>PVJI01001218.1:0-193884 GCA_004026765.1 Micronycteris hirsuta
AAAAAAAAAAAGAATAGAAACCATTAACTTCCCTCTTTGTACAAATCGTGGGAAAATAGAGTTGTAATAAGAGTTGCTGAACAGCCCTTTGTGCCTCAGTTCCCCACTGTTATGCAAAATATTTAACAGCATGAAAACAACTTAATAGTCATAGAGTCACTGGTCCCATCATTTCAAACCCTGAGTGCATTCATCTGAAATATATTTATATAATCCTTCTCTATGAAATTCTCAGTAAGAAAGAGAAATCAAAATGCATGACTAACATAATGCTGTCAATATTTATGACACCATATAAATCTAATTCACATTGCTGGAAAAAATTCAGCTCCTTTATAGTCCAATAGCTTTTAAATAATGACATTTACTTTGGATGATTAATCATAGGAATCCTGCTTACCCTGATCTTTTAAATCATATCAGATCTTCTTTTCATTTAGTAAGAATCAAGATGATTTGTATACCCTTCTTTGATTTATGATTTTGAAATAGAGCTCTCAAAGTACTCAGTTAACGTGTAAGTCAATATGCTAATACTAAAAGTTCTCTGTATAGGTGTGTTTCCTTCTTTTCTCACAATGCTATCTAGAGCACTCCTGAAAGTTCTCTTTAAATATGTTATTTCAGCACTGCTATAAAATTATGGGCCAAGAGAGTCTCAGTTTTGAATCAAAATTGACTTTAATTCTTATGATTAGTACTTTAAATCCAATTACTAACAAGTATTTCTTTCCTATAAATTATCCCAAAAGCTAGAATTAAAAATAAAAAAAAAAATTTAAAGTAGAAATTTAAAGTGCATGGATTCTAGTGATCTATTTTAATATCACTCAATTCCTGGTCACTCTTCATGAGTTATTATACTTTGAATATGGCTTAATGCTTTATTAAAAAAAATTGAGTCTTACAAAAATATATATAATGCAGTGCCATAACATTCATATTTGGATAAGTCAAACAGAAAAATGAGTACATTTAGTTCACTGAGGATGGTTAGTTAATGAAGAGAGAATTAAAATTATAAAGTACTATTTTAGAAAGGATCTACATTAATACAGTAGACTCAACCCTCTGTTTTCAGAAGAATTGTATCCATATCTGGAAAAAGAAAATGTATATGATTCATAAGTATTTTTCAATGAGGTATGTTATCACTTTTAAAAATAAGTCACTTATATATATTTAAAAATCCTTCACTGTAAGGATAATTTCTAAGAGACATAATGAGTAAATTGTAATGCATATTATATATATGCCTTCCTTTTCATTTTCCTTGATAAAAATAGAAAATTATATATTATTATAGTCTGCAAATTAACCTTTACAACCATTTGAAGGTTGTAACTTACCTCTCTCTTGACACTTAAAAAAATTAACAACACTTGTCGTTTGTTGATTTATTGACAGTAGCCATTCTAACAGGTGAGAAATGGTACCTCATTGTGGTTTGAATTTGCATTTTTCAGATGATTAATGATATTGAGCATTGTCATAATGACAATGACATTGACATTTCATATGTCTGTTGGCATTCTGTACATCCTCTTTGAAGAAGAGTCTATTCAGGTCCTTTGCCCATTTTTTTAATTGGATTGTTTGGGGGGTTTTTTGGTGTTGAGTTTTATTTATAAATTTTGGATACTAACCCCTTATCAGATGTATCAGTGAATATGTTCTCCCATTCCGTGGGCTGTCTTTTTATTCTAATGATGGTTTCCTTTACTGCAAAAACACTTTTTAGTTTGATGTCCTATTTGTTTATATTTTCTGTTTCCCTTGCCTGAGGAGAATATCAGAAAAAATATTGCTACGAGCAATGTTTGGGATTTTACTGCTTATGTATTCTTCTAGGATTTTTTATGGTGTAGAGTCTAACATTTAAGTCTTTAATCCATTTTGAATTTATTTTTGTGTGTGGCATAAAAAGTTGGACTAGTTTCACTTTTCTGCATGCATCTTTTTAATGTTTCCAACACTATTTATTGAATAAACTATCTTTAGCCCATTGTTTGTATATGCTTACAACATGTATGCTATATATGTAAATCTGTATGTACTTGCTTCATCTGTCAATTATTAATTGACTATAAAAGTGTGGGTTTATTTTGGGGTTCTCTATTCTGTTTCATTGATCTATGGGTCTGTTTTTATGCCAGTACCATGCTGTTTTGACTACTCTGGCCTTATAGTGTAGTTTGATACTGTAACAGGGTGCAGCCAAGAGGAAGGCCCCAAACAGGGATTTGTAAATGGGGTCCAGAACTCAAGGTGTTCAGGAAATATTAGAAAAATATATATAGGATGTCCTCATCCCCACAAATCTGAACTGGGTGGGGGCAGGATGGGACTCCTGGAGCAGGGCCATTCAGAGCTGTTTTGTATAGCAGCAGCTTTGCAGCTAATCTCTGGCATGGTCATTTAACATATCTATAACCTTTAACTGGTTTCATAGATATGTTAAATAGCTGTGGCCATGCTTTGAGCCAGGGGCAGAGAAGTGACTTCCACCCCAGATGTAACTGGGAGGCAACTCCCCCTGATTACAGCGCCTGCATGAGAGCTTGGGATGATTGGCTCCGTGCTATGGGGCCACACGGGCCCAGAGTTACCATGGCTGTCCAGTAAAGCTGAAGGGAAACAGGAATGCTGGCAGGAGTAGCAGGTTGAAGGAGGAGTTGGAAATGGGGCTGCAGAGGAAGATTGGCACGGGGATTTAAATCCGGGCATGGCAACCATGTCAAAGGGAGGAACACATGGCTTTTGGCAAGAGTGGAGAACCCTGCGGCTTTGGGGCTCCCTTTGCCACGCAGCTTAGGAAGCTGGGAAGCACGATGTAACAGCGGTGTAGAGCTCTCTTTTAGCAGTTCGGAAGAATGCAGGAGAGACGCTGTGAGAAGGACAGACACAGGACCACAAGGTTTTGGAGGAGTAAGCACCCTTCTACCTGAGAATGAGAGAGGACCACGTGGCTTTGGGTTGCTCCTTTTGCCACGCGGCTTAGGAAGCAGGAGAGACTTTGCCCGGAAGAAAAGAGGTGAAAGGACTCTTGCTGGTGGGCCATGAGAAGGTGCCACATGGTTTTGGATTAACTGGAGATCATAGTGGCTATACAGTGAATGGTGCCGGAACCAAGGGGCTGCCTGATTCACAGACTTCTACTTCTTTTTTTGAGATATGGTACCCTAGACTGTGCAAAGGGGAGAAGGAAGGACTGTGTATGTTTGTGGGTATTCTAAAGAACTTTAGTATTTTAAAGGAGACATTAAGTCATTACTCCAAGCCTGTATAGCTTGTAAATAAATAATTCCTTTCCTTTTCACCAGTCTCTGGCGTTGATAGATGTCTTTCCTTCAGCAGGGAGCAAAACAAACCTAGTATGGGGTGGGGGACCCCTGGAGGACAAAGCGGGGGTCCTTTTGGTAACAGTATATCATTTACTGCCCCCGCTCTGTTCTGTAACAATATTAGGTAGTATGATGCCACCAACTTTGTTCTTCTTCTCAAGGTCACTATTGGTATTCATGGTCTTTTATGGTTCCATATAAATTTTTGAAATATCTGTTCTAGTTCTGTGAAATATGTCATTGGTATCTTGATAGGAATTGCGTTGAATCTATAGATTGCTTTGGGTAGCATTTTAATGATGTTAATTCTTCCAATCCATGAACACGGTATATACTTCCACTTATTTGTATCTTCTCCAATTTCTTTCTTCAGTGTCTTATAAATTTCTGAGTACAGGTCTTTTATATCCTTGGTTAAATTTATTCTTAAGTATTTTATTCCCTTTGAATTAATTTTAAAAGGGGTTGTTTTCTTAATTTCCCTTTCTGATAGTTCATTATCTGCATATAGCAATGCAGATAATGGAGATTCCTGGATATTAATTTTGTATCTTTCTACTTTGCTGAATTAACTTATCAATTCCAGTAGCTTCTTGGTGGAATCTTTAGGGTTCTGTATACACAGTTTCATGCAAGGATGTGGAAAAAGGGGAGCACTTTTGCACTGTTGGTGGGAAAGACTGGTGTGGCCACTGTGGAAAGCAGTATGGACTACCTCAAATATTAAAAATGAAACTGACTTATGACCCAGCAATTCCAATCCTGGGAATTTATCTGAAGAAACCCAAAAATACTAATTTGAAAGAATACAAGCACTCTTATGTTCACTGCAGCATTATTTACAATCACCAAGATTTTGAAGCAGCCCAAGTGTCTATCAGTAGATGAGTGGATAAAACATCTATGGGACATTTATCAGTGGAATACTACTCTGCTATTAAAAAAATTACTCTTTGTAACAGCATGCATGGATGTTGCGGATTTCATCCCGCAAAATCCGTGGGGGACCGTAACCGATCGTGTGAATCAATCTCACCCAGAGACACGCTTGGAGAAAGAGTTCCGGTTGCCATGGGTCTTTCGCTCCATCTTCCAAAGGCCCCGTGCGTAGCTCAGCCAGGCTTTTTATTAGAAGTTTTAGGATACATTTACATTGGATTGAGTATTTATGAACTTATGCAGAATCAGGGTTTTACAGCAAGGTCATGAAGATATATGAGAAGGGGATAGCTGAGCGGTGTGTTTACTCAGTAAGGTAAACATTTAGGGTACAGAGCATTAGGATGTAAATTCAGGTCCGGTGGCAGACAGGACCGGGGTAGTACATAAACAGGAGACAAGTAAATTGAGGGTAAGCTAGCTAGGGCTGTTAACTTTTGGGACCATAAAACATTGAGGCAGGGATCTATTAACTTAAGCTTCTTGACTCTGGGAGGGAGAGACTTAGCAAGTCAGAGAATTTCTTAAGAAACATTTTTGCTAAATTCCTATTAGAGAATTTTTTTTCCACTGACATGGATCAGCTGGCCCACATGGGAGGGTTTCTTCATGCAGAGCCATGCTCATAACGCGTGTATTCCCGGGGCGGCATTTTTCCATGCATGTGTGAAGAATTCCTGCCACACATGGACTGGGAGAACATTATGCTAAGTGAAAGAAGCCAGTCAGAGAAAGACCAATACCATATGATTTCACTCATACGTCGAATCTAGTGAACAAACTGAACTAACAAGCAAAATAGAGACAGACTCATAGAGAACAGGCTGACAATTTTGGGGGAGGAGGCTGGGAGTGTGGAGGACTAAACAAAAAAAAAAAAAAGGGACCCATGGACACAGGCAACAGAGTGGTGATTACAAGGGAATGAAGGGGGTGTGTGGGGGTAGAAGAGGGTATAAGGGGGTAAATGGAAATGGAAAAAATGCAATACAAATAAAGAATAAAAAGAAAAAATAAACAAAAATCTTGTTTCTTTGACTTTTCAAATATGGTCTATATTTTAATGTAATTGACTCATTTTGTTTTCACATCTAAGTGTTCAATAAATATACTAAACTGTACACAGCTCTAGAGTACCTCTGAAGAGCTCATTTGTAACAATTTTCTCCTGGGATATGAATCACTCCTGATCATTGATCTTTCCATAGAGTATCTTTTTCAGGGTTAATAAACAACACATCTGTTTGTAATTCTTCTAGTTAAAGACCTTTTTTTTTAGACTGAGAAATCTATTTTTGTTTTTATTATTGTTATTGAATTTATTGGGGTGACATTGCTTAACAAAAGTATATAGATTTCAAATGTTGTCAAGATTTTTCTTAAACTGCCCATGCCTGCCTTCGTGTGCGACTGTGTCTTTATGGAGGAGAACGACAAGAGGGACAGGAGACCTGCAGATCCCCTTGTTTTGCACGCATGTTAAGGAGCTTCTGTAAAAGAAACCACTAATTTCTAGAGTTACAACAGAAAACAAAACAGAGATGCCTTCCCTCTGGAGCTTCCAATGCCTGATACATGGAACTACTCAATAAATGTTAGGTTGTTTTATTAAAACAATGAATAAAGACATGAATGTGTACTTACAGAAATCATTCTTATGTTTATAAAATGGTTTGAAAATAGTTATGTAGTTTTTAATGAAGACAAATTACTAATTAATGGTATAAGTTCTCTGAGAAATTTATATAATTTTATTTTTTGAATGTGTTTCCCTCTCTTTAATCATTTTCTTCTCTTTACACAATAATTAGAAGGTATAATTATTTATGATTATAAATTATATCCAGCAGACAGCTACATTAAGTGTCAATTAATGATTAATTACACCTCCAAATATTAAAAAATGATTAAATAAAATTAGACTTCATGCCTATGTTACTACCATAGAAGATATAGTAATAATATCAATAATATAGGTTAGAGGCTTATATACAGAGTGATATGTTGATATATAGATACAGCTAATGTAAGACTATGTAATATTTTGATCTGGCATGAAGAGACAAATAGAACTGCTAATTATTGTCTTCCCTCCCAAATAACAGGATTGAATCTTTCTGACTTTTACTTTTTTCATAAATTCCAATTATGCAACAAGTGCGCATATATTTCACTAAATTGACATTTATTTTGGCTTAGTTTTATACTCATTTTCATTCATTCATTTTTTCATCAGTTGTTTCAATATATATTTATTTTCCAACTACTCTATGTCATACTAATCTCTATCTTCACAGGGCTTAAACACGAGGGGAGTACCCCATGCGCCACTTACACATCCATTAACTTCATCCCTATTGCTAATTGGGTCAAATGTAGTTTCCGTTGTGGTGAATGTGTTAAGCTCAATGTAAATTATTCTTTTTAATATTCATTTATGTATTTTATATTATAACTTATTTTGTGTTAGTATAAAATATTTATATTTAGTATGTAGTATTAATTGATAGAGCTATGAATACAGTAATAATTTAGAGCTGGGGAGATTCCAAAGGCCATCATTGGGCCCAGCTCTTTTTCTTTCCGGTGATATCTCACTGGTCAGTAAAGGGGTGAGCAAAAGTAAATTACAGTTGTGAGTATGTGATGCAGAGATTATTCTCATATTATTTATTATTATCATATTATTTGTTCGTATTACAACTGTCAATCTACTTTTGCCTACTCCTGTGCACTAAGTATTCTGCTGTTTTTGAGTTGTGCAAGATTAGTAAGCTTTGGGTACATTTGGGTGACATTTCTATATGGTTATTAATTTCATGCAAATTAGAGTCTTTTAAATGTTGAGAATGTCACTAATTTTTAATTATATTCTTTCTTTAGTCAACAATTTAAATTGCAGTTTACCCATGACATAATGATCCCTGTGTCATAGATCATAATACTTTCTTTTTTAACAGATATGATGGGTTGGTCAGAATCATTTATAATCTATGCTATGTATAGCACTACCACGTGGGATTTAAAACAGAATTAGGGATTTTTACTAGAAACAGACTTAATGGAAAAATAGAAAAGTTATCATCCCACCACCCGTTGTATACATTCTCATGAGTGTCCTCATGATCGACATGAGGACTGTTGGGTAATCGTTTACCATGGACGCCTCTGATAGATGAGTTACTCATATCTGCCTCATGCACCACTTGGCATTGCCATTCAGCAGTAACTAAGCATATTCTTTACAGTCCTCAATGATCAAACACCTAGTATAGTGCTGTCCTTAGGGTACTCAGTAACCCTTTGATAATGATTTTGCTTTCGAGCCAAGTAGATTAGGAAAGCAGAAAATAGAAAAATAAGCAATAAAATTTTACATATTTTGGCACTTCAATAATATCTTTAAGGGAGACTAACACAATTGTGTACCAATCTTGTCAGTATAATAAAAAAGTTCAAAAGTGATTACTGATGTACTTATACATGTTTATTATCTTTGATAAGTATATAGATATAGATACTATAGATTGACAGATCTCTTTAATGAGAACTTTTCTCAGATGTTTTGTATTTACTCTAAGATAAAACTGTGTATCATAGTCCTTATAATAACTACCATTATATTGATAACAGTATATTAAGTCTATAACATTTACTAAGCATTATATTTGCAGTGCTTTTAATTAAAGATGATCAATATTTTTAAATTAAAATAGTATGTATATATTAAGATTAACTCAATGTGTCATATAAAATTGTCCACTTTTTATGTAAATAAACAGACCATGTTTTATTTGAAATTTGGAATAATGCTGTGCAATCTGTATATTTATTTGGCATCTGTTAGTATAGTTTCTTAAGAAATTTCATAGTTTGTTTACAGGAAAAATAAATCCAGAAGAAAGAAAGATAAATATATATTCATTTTCTTTTTTGCAGTTGATATTATGTGCTAGACTATGTGCTGGGCCAGATGAGTTTAATCATTTTTAAATCACATAGTAGCCACATCTAATTATAATTTATTTTATATGGTATAGACATAACCATTCTGATGAGCATAAGTATTATATCATTTAAATTAATAAATGTCACATCTAAGTAGAAAAATTTAAAAAATTAAAGATGTGAAGATTTCTTTAAATTCTCCATATTTACCGAGTCCTACTTTTCACTGTATACTTCGAGTAACACTTACAACATTTTATTTTATACACGTAATTCCATAGGTTAACTTTATATATTTTGCACATGTAAATTTTTATTCACTTTTTCTGAAATCAAAAACAATCTGTGGTGAAATATGAAGTATCGGAATGCAAACTTAACATTGCAAAGAAATATTCCCTACAGTCAGCTATTTACATCAGTTAACCCATGTTGTTGACAACAGAGCCTTGGCAACAGACGAATTGGCTACCCAATCTGTGCAGGCATTCTAGTTTTTTAATAATTGGAAAGTTTCTTTTCCTTAAAATATTATGATAGAGCCATATTGTTTTTTCTGGGCAAGGACTAACCTCATATACTGGTATGAGAACAATACACATTGACCATACAAGTAACTAAGGATTTACACATGCATTAAACTCTAAGTGATGTAAAATAATAATAATGTATTATTAATTTCTAGTTTTTCTGTACTAGAATATAGAATATACTAAGGAATAGGTGAAAGTCCTTAGCTGATAGAGGAAAACACCCACATCTGTTTTTTTTCCTTGTTTTCACACTTTCTTTTGGATTTACACCCCTGAGCCAAGAACCTTAATTTGTCACAGAGACATATTGCATGTACATTTTTCCCATTACCGATGACAGCAGTACTTAAAGTGTATTTCATGCACCACATCTGCACGGTTGCTCTCTGCATGACGTCTGCCTGCGCGGGTGGCCTGAGTTATTTGTTCTATTGATTTCTTAGGACTGCCCTAACAAAATACCATAAACTGAGTTGTTTAAAACAACAAGTCTGGAGGCTGGAAGTCTAAAATTAAGTTGTGAGTAGGATCATATTCCCTCTGAGACTCTGGCTGGAATCCTTCCCTGTCTCTTTCTAGCTTCTGGTGAGGGCCATTAATCTTTGGTGTTTCTTGGCTACATCATTTCTATCTCTGCCTCTGTCATCTCATTGACCATCTTCCCCTGTGTGCTAGTGTCTTTTGTTTTCCTGTTTTTATGAAGATGCTAATCATATTGGATCAGGGTTCACCCTATTCAAGGATAGCCTCACCTTAGCTTGATTGTATTCGTAAAGACAGTATTTCCAAATAAGCTTGCATTCACAGGCACTAGGGGTTAGGACATCAACATATGTTTTGGATGGGACACAACTTAATATATAATACTTGGTAAATGGAGAAATGACTCCTTTTGTTGTGTTAGGCCCCATATTATGCTGTGTATTTTTATTTTGCCTTTCATTTCTCTGTGTCATTTGCTGATTTTAGAACAATATGTAGATGGGTATTAAAAACTGAGCACCCCTCTACCCCATTCATTGTTGAAATCCAAACTCCTAAAGATGATGGTTTAAGAGGGCGGGGCCTTTGGGAAGTAATTAAGTCATAACAGCAGAAACCTCATTAATAGGAATTAATAGGATTGATACCCTTAAAAAAGAGGCTCCAGAGAGATACCTTGTTCTTTCCCACAATCTGAGGACACAGAAAAATAACTGTTTATGAACCAGAAGTTCTCATCAGTCACAAAGCAACTGGCACCATGATCTTGGACCTCTCTACCTCCAGAAATGAAAAAAGTAAGTGTTTCCTGTTTATAAGCCACTCTGTCTATGGTGTTCTGTTATGACCACCTGAAGGAAATGAAACAGCTGCTTCCACCTTTGCTATGCCATTACACTTTCTGTCCGAGTGAGAATCTGCCAAATTTGGAGGTGCCACTCCTTACCGGGCCAGTTCAGTTTAATTATTTTTAAATCACGTTAAGATAGAAGGTCCAAAAATTTGGAGACAGAGTATGATCAAAGGGATTTGCATACACCTGATCTTTCTTTAAAAGGACAAACCTAAAAAATAGCCACTTAGGACCACTAGCACTGCCTTCATATCTTTGCCATAATGTTACAAATGTCAATGACTCAAAGGATCCTGGGAACCAGAGCTGACATTCCTAAGAGAATGGCAATGTTTGTGAGGGAAATGTCCTCAGTCAAGCTCCAATAAGGAATCTCCATGCACCATTCCATTCTAGCAAGAAGAGATTTGTGTTCTGACCCTTCTGTTATATTGAAAGGACAAGATTGTCAGCTCTTTTATTTTTTTTCCCTAGGGCAAGATGGTGGGCCCCTAGTGAAATTTAATTATAAATCCTGCCTTGTCCTCATGAAAACCAATCACACACTTGCCCCTGTTGAAGTGAGTTTCTTTCTAATGGATATAAGAAAATACATATCAAAAAGAGCCACAGAGTGCCTCAAGCAGGAAATGTCTGTTATTCATTCTGCTTTATGCTGATATATACATATCTTAGAGTAAGATGTCCTAGGTTAGCATGCATACTTTGCTTAAAAACAGTGATGGTCAACTCTTTGTTTTGCTGCATTTTTTATATTGGCTGGGAGGATGGTATTTAGCACCAATGGTATTTATGGACCAATATCTTAATATCTGTATTTATTCATATTATTCTGAAGTTGAGTATGAGGTTTCTGGAGCAAGTATAGAGTATTCTTACTCATAGTAGCACCTTAGAACCCCATGCTCTATTTTCTCCTCCTTCTGCAGCAGTACAATGAGAACCAGATAGGTAGGCCTGCTTGGGCATCGAAGGGGTGTTTCTTTTCTCTTTAACTTTTCCTGGCAGGGGTGATTAATAAATTAATTGTATTGTAATAAGAACACTTACATTGATCTATCCTCCTAACTAATTTTAAGTTTATAACACAGTTGTTGATTACAGTACAATGTAGTACAACAGATCACTAGAGTTTATTCATCTTATTCAATTGAAACTTTATATCTGTTGATTAATAACTTCCATCACTCCATCCCCCCATCCAAATCCCTAGTTATTATCATCCCAGTCTTTGATTTTATGAATTTGGTTATTTTTAGATACCTCACAGAAGTAGAGTCATAAAGTCCTTGGCATTTTGTGTCTGCCTTATTTCACTTAACCTAATGCAAGATGTGTCCATATTGTTGCATACTGCAGAATTTATTTCTTCTTTAAGGCTGAATAGTATGTCATTATATGTATGTATTTATCACTTGTTCTTTATTCATTCATCTGTT
Organism: Micronycteris hirsuta; assembly: GCA_004026765.1. NCBI lineage: Eukaryota > Metazoa > Chordata > Mammalia > Chiroptera > Phyllostomidae > Micronycteris > Micronycteris hirsuta. The sequence continues at coordinate 11,540 of PVJI01001218.1, forward strand.
AAAGGACATTTAGGTTGCTTCCATATCTTAGATACTATGAATAGTACTATAACAAACACAAAGATACCACTATCTCAGTATTTTTAAAACTTTTATTGAATTTATTTGGGAAACATTTGTTAATATAATTACATAGATTTGAGCTATACAATTCTATAATACATCATTTGTATATTGTACTGTATATCTATCACCTAAAGTTAAGTATCCCTTCATCACTATTTATTCTCCCTTTACCTTCTTCTACTTTCCCTAAACACCTTTCTCTCTGGTAATATTCCACCCAACCCCCCAAATCTGTTGGGGACCACTCTGTGTGGTTTCCGAAACTGTAGCCCCAAGAGAGCAAGCCCTGAAAGGGGCTAGTAAGTCTCCCTGGAAAACCAGGTAAAACTCAGGTGGCAGGCATGACTCGACTCTAACACCGAGGGTTCCCGTGGGAATCAGGCCTGATAAATACATTGTATCATTTGAAGCTTGCTCTGCTTTGTTTTCTACAGCCCTGGTGATACAAACTGGATGTTTAAGTTCAAGGCATAAGGAGTAAACTCCTTATCTCATGAAATATGTCTTAAAGACCCTCTGGCATCAGCATGACTAACAGACCCTGACTTATGACAAATCTCTGTGTTCCTTCCATTGTTACTGTATTTTTTGGACTATAAGATGCACCAGACCATAAAACACACCTAGGTTTTAGAGGAGGAAATTAGCAGAAAATTTTGAAGCAAAAACTGTGGTAAAATATTTAATAACATAAATAACATATTTCACCAATGTAAATGTAAACAGCCAGGTAAGCTATATTCAAACTATAAGTTGCACCCCTATTTTCCTCCCAAATTGGGGGGGGGAGTGTATCTTATAGTCTGAAAAATACAGTATCTATAAATAATACCTGTTTGGTGTGACTATAGCCTTTTTGACATTGATTGATGAACTATGCACGTATGCTGTGCACCTACACATACCATTCCCAATAAAAGCCATTTGGGAGAAGGGCTCAGGGCATTCTCCGCTAGAGGGAATCACCACCCACTTTCCCACCGGAACAGCAAGATTGTGTCCGGGATGACTTATTTCTCATCCGCCGCAGATGGGAGAATTCTTTGGGCCAGAGTTCCTCTCACACAAATCCTTTCCTTTTTAACAGCTGTCAGTCTGTTCTCCGTTCATTAGATTCCACATATAAGTGAAATCATATGGTACTTTTCTTTCATTGGCTGGTTTATTTCATTAATCATGATACTCTCTAGTTCCATCCATTCTGTCACAAAAGGTAAGATTTCCTTCTTTTTCATAACCAAATAGTATTCCATTGTGTAAATATACCACAGCTTTTTAGCTGTGCACCTGGGGTGCTTCTAAATCTAGGCTATTGTAAATAATGCTGCAATGAACATAGGAGTACATATATTCTTCACATTAGTGTTTTGAGTTTTTTAGGATACATTCCCAAAAGTGGAATCACTGGGTCATAAGGCAGTTCCACATTCAGTTTTTTTGAGGTTAACTCCATATTGCTTTCCACAGTGCCTGCACCAGTCCGCATTCCCCCCAACAGTGCACAGGAGTTCCCCTTCCTCCTCATCCTCGCCAATGCTTGTTTGTTGATTTATTGATTATAGCCATCCTAGCAGGTGTGAGGTGACATCACGTTGTGGGTTTAATTTGCATTTTTCTGATCATTGGTGACACTGAACTTCTTTTCAATATGTCTATTGACCATCTGTATGTCTTCTTTGGAGAAGTGTCTATTCAGGACTTTTGTACATTGTCATAATAGTATTGTTTGTTATTTTGGTATTGAGTTGTATAAAGACCTTTATAAATTTTGGATATTTACCCCTTATCAGATGTAACATTGGTGAATATATTCTCCTATCCATTGTGTTGTCTTTTCATTTTGTTGCTTTACTTTGCTGTGCAAAACCTTTTTAATTTAATATAGTCTCATTCTTTGTTTTGTTTCCTTTGCCCAAGGACAGATATCAAAATAAATTATTGTTGAGAAATGCCTGAGATTTTACTGCTTACATTTTCTCCTAGGATTTTTATGGTTTCAAGCCTGATATTTCATTAAAACTTTAATCCATTTTGAGTTGGTTATTATGTATGGTGTAAGAAATTGTTCTAGTTTCATTTTTTGCCAACCCATTTATTAAATAGAATATCTTTACCTTATTGCACATTCTTGACTCTGTTGTCAAATATTAATTGACCATAAAGGTGTGGGTTTATTTCTGTGCTCTGTTCTGCTCCATTGATATCTGTATCTGGTTTTATGCCAGTGCCATGCTCTTTTGATTACTATAGTTTTTTAGTATAGTTGATATCAGTTTGTGTGACCCCTCCAGCTTTGTTCTACTTTCTCAAGATTGCTATGACTTTTTAGGGCTTTTTTTGTGTGTGTGTGGTTCCACATACATTTTTTGAACACTTATTCTAGTTCTGTAAAATGTCTTCAAAATTAAAGTTTTGTTTTTTGTTTTTACAAGAATGAAGCCCTGAAATTAGGAACCTCATGTAATTTTTATGTATGTCATCCAGGTTTTATCCCTCCTCTTCTAAAAGATGAAAGATATCTAATCTTCCTAATATAAACATTTCCTTTTGGGGAATAAAAACTGGAGTTACCTGATTTTTTTAAAGATTTTTTAAAATTTACTTACTTTTACAGGGAAGGGAAAGGAGGGGGAAAGAGAGAGAAACATTAATGTGTGGTTGCCTCTTGCACACCCCCTACTGGGGGCCTGGCCTGCAACCCAGACATGTGCCCTGACTGGGAGTTGAACCAGCGCCCCTTTGGTTCACAGTCTGGCACTCAATCCACTGAGCCACACCAGCCAGGCTCATACTTAATCTTTCTAAAAAAGCTTTGGTATAAAGAGAATTGTGTTTGGAATTAGTTTTGTGTTTGAGAGCTAGCTCTATAATCCATTATGTTCTTGACCTTACATGTTTGTTTCCATAGGTATAATTCAGTGCTGACATTATCTCTTATTTAGACTTAATTCCCTGAGATAAAACATCCACAAAATGTCTATCAGAACTCTTGGCTCAAACTAAACATTCAAAAACATTTTACTTTTTATTTTCTCATTTTGTTTATGTTGTTAAATTATTTTTTGTCAATTATATTATTTTATTCATTTTAATATTCATCTTGCAACCATCAAATTATGTCTATACATTGAAATATTTTCTACAAAGTTGGACAAAAATAATTTTACTTTTTTAAGAACAACAACCTTGAAAATGTAAACCTTATGAATAATGTGAATATAAATAAAATATTCATTGGGGAAAAAGTTATAAATAATCCTTTGACCATGAATTAAATTATAACAATGTGCTATGAACTGGGGCTCATGAAGTCTCAGGGAAAATGGTGAAGATGGAATTTTATTTGAATGCAGAATTTTAAGGAGTTTACTAATCAGATAACATACATACATTGTCTTAAAATAAATATAGGCAAGATAGTTTATTAAATACAGCTGCAAAAAATGAAATTTTATAAGGCTATATAGAAACTTATTCTTTTCCTTTATTATGACCAATTGTTATTGCTGTTAGCCTATCAAGAACCGGGGAAGCTACAAAATGCATGCAAATCATACTACCAGTTCACATGACATCAATGGTATATATGAGGTCTGTCAGGAAAGAAGTCCAGCCATTGTTAATACACCAAGTACAGTTTGTGTGACATTGATGGAACCCAGCAGCCTAGGAGAGTAGACTGGGCTGTGCATGTGTGAACATGACAACTTCACTGTACTAGTCAGTGGGGGCAGTCGTCTCCATTGAGTATGTGTACTGTGTGGCCATCACATTCAAAATGACTGAGCAAATAGAGCAACAAATCTGCATCAAATTTTGCATTAAGCTTGAACATTCCTGTGGAAACTATTGGGTGATTCAGAGGGCCACAGCTACAGGCAACTGGTGATTGGCAGCTTCATTGCAACAATGCATCCATTCCTGCTTCACATCTTGTGCAGAGTACTTTTGGCGAGACATCAGATCACCCAGGTGAGCCAGGCCCCTTACAGCCCAGATTTTCTGCCCTGTGACTTCTGGCTCTTTCCAAAACTAAAATTACCTATGAAAAGTAAGAGATTTCAGATGGTCCATGAGATCCAGGAAAACACCACAGGTCAACTGATGGTGACTGGGAGAACTGTGTGAGGTCCCAAGGTGCCTACTTTGAAGGGGACTGAGGCATCATTGTCCTATGACAGTATTTCTTGTATCTTGTGTCTTGTATGTTCTTCAATAAATGCCTCCATTTTTTTCCCCAAATTTCATGGCTGGGTACCTTCTGGACAAACCTCATGTTCTGAAATACATTTTGGAGTCAGAATTTAGAAATGGCTTTTTTTTTCCCCCTCAACCTTTGTAGAAGATTGGTCTTTCAGTCTCAGACTACACAAGGACGATCCTCTTGTTGGTGTCAGAGACTTCCACTGTTTATACCCAAGTTTCTGTATCTTCTTGAATGGGTCACCGTTGTGTGCGGCCTTGTCTGGTCAGGTTACAGCAGAGACGGGCAACGCTAGGAGGGCTGAAGCTGAGAGGGTGAGAGCAACTTGAAGTGTCGCTCCAGTGTCAGAGGTGAATTGTATTGAAAGCCACACCCAAGATTAAGCTCTTGTTTTCATTTTTCCACATAAACATATAATTTTTTCAAGGAATTTCTATTATCTTTTTCTCCTTAGTATGTGTTAATAAAGACTCCTTCAATAATCATATATTCAATGTGGACCATGAGAAGTGAGAGAGGTAAAATAATTGATGAAGAGGGAAAAAGAAAATGTATTACCTTCTTGCTTAATAATATATACTAGAGAGGTTACACTGATCTTTAGATGGGATTAATTTTTGAGTCTTCTGGTTAAGCATAATTATTTACTTTTATTAATAAGCAACCACAAGAATGAAACTGCAATGATCCTCATCTCAACTTTCAAATTGCTTTTCTTCAAAGTTGATTTAATCAAGTGAGCTTTACTTTCTATTGGGTATTACAGATATGAATCCTCTCATCAGTCTTTTTAGAGCACCATGTCCCCATAATGCTCTCTCTGATTCAAGGTACTCCATCTTCTAAGAAACAGAGAATCTGTTTCTCCCCAGCACTTGGAGAACACCTTTTTAGCTCTTATTTTCTAATATCGCAGTAATAAAATGAGGATTTCAACCATTCTGGCATAATAGACAACACGAAAACTTGTAAATAATTCATTGGCTAGTAATAAAACACAATTCAAAAAGAAACAAAAAGGAGAGAAAATGCAGACATGGTATGTTTGAGGCATTCACAGAACCTGACCTCAGCCCCTCAAGCTGGGTACCTAGCAGGGCTCATCCAATGTTAAATTGAACATAAATTTCAAAATCTTCAGACTTCCAACCAAGATGGAGGTGTAGATAGATACACTTTGCCTCCTCGTATAACCAAAAGAAGGATATCAACAAATTTAAGAACAAAAAATAACCAGAACTGCCAGAAAATAAAATTGTATGGAAGTCTGATAATTAAGGAGTTAAACAAGAAACATTCTTCCAGACCAGTAGGAGGCACAGAGATAGGCAGCCAGGGCAGATAGGACTCATGGCAAGGCAACAGCTGGAGGACCTGGGCAGGCAAAGAGGCGGCTAGTAGACCAGGCAAAGCTGCAGCTGGTAGAACAGGTGGTCCCACATTTGCATGTGGATAAACTGGGATGAACAAACGGGGAGTGAGACAGACCATGCAACCCAGGGTTCCAGTGTAGGGAAACAAAGCCTCAAAACCTCTGACTGAAAAACAAACTGTGAGGGTTCAGGCAGTGGGAGAAACTCTCAGCCTCACAGGAGAGTTCGCTAAAGAGACTCAAAGGGTCCTAGGATATACACAATCCCACCTACCCATGAATGGCCCGATTTGCTTGTGGGTAGCCACCAGAAGGGCTCAATTTGCTTGTGGGTACCGGGGGAAGTGACTGAAACCCTGAAGAGAGCTGAGCCAGCAGAAATGTTCCCTTTAGGAGCATTCCCCCACACAGCACCACAACAGAGCGACATGAGTGGCCTCGCCCTGTCGAATACCTAAGGCTCTGCCCCCTAGTATATAACAGGTGCTCTATGGCAAAAAAAAAATATGGCAAGAAAGAACAGATCAAAGCTCCAGAAAAAAATACAACTAAGAGATCTAGAGATAGCCAACTTGCAGATGCATAGTTCAAAACACTGGTAATCAGGATACTTACAGAAATGGTTGAGTACAGTCACAAAATAGAGGAAAAAGTGAAGGCTATGCAAAGTGAAATAAAGCAAAATGTACAGGGAACCAACAGTGAAGGGAAAGAAACCAGGACTCAAATCAACGGTTTGAAGCAAAAGGAAGAAATAAATGATCATCCAGAACAGAATGAAGAAACAAGAATTCAGAAAAATGAGGAGAGGCTTAGGAACCTCCTGGACAACCTTAAATGTTCCAACATCTGAATTATGGGGATGCCAGAAGGAGAAGAGGAAGAGCAAGAAATTGAAAAATTATCTGAAAACATAAGGAAGGAGAACTTCCTCAACCTGGCAAAGGAAATAGACTTGCAGGAAGTCCAGGAAGAATTTGGATCCAAAGAAACAGGTACATCACAATTTCATTACCCAAGATAAAAGATAAGGAGAGAATCTTAAAAGCAGCAAGAGAAAAGGAGAGTTACCTACAAAGGAGTGCCCACAAGACTATCAGCTGATTTCTTAAAAGAAACATTGTAGGGAAAAAAAAAAAGATAAAGAAACCTTATAGGCAAGAAAGGGCTGGAAAGAAGTATTCAAAGTCATGAAAGGCAAAGACTTACATGCAAGATTACTCCATCTATCAAAGCTATCATTTAGAGTGGAAGGGCAGATAAAGTGCTTCCCAGAGAAGGTAAAGTTAAAGGAGTTCATCATCACCAAGACCTTATTATATGAAATGTTAAAAGGCCTTGTCTAAGAAGAAGAAGATAAAAAATAAGAACAGTAAAATGAAAACAAACTCACAACTACTAACAACAGAACCTAAAAAAACAAAAACAAAAAATGAACTAAGCAAACAACTAGAACAGGAACAGAATCTCAGAAATGGAGATCACATGGAAGGTTACCAGCGAGGAGGTGGAGCGGGGAGAATGAGGTAAAAGGTATAGGGAACAAGAAGCACAATTGGTAGGCATAAAATAGACAGGGGGAGGTTAAGAATAGTATGGGAAATGGAGAAGCCAAAGAACTTATATGTATGATCCATGAACATGAACTAAGGTGGGGGAATGTTTGTGGGAGGCGGGCTACAGAGCAGAGGCGAATAAAGGGAAGAAAAAATGGGACAACTATAATGGCATAATCAATAAAATATATTTAAAAAATTCAAAATCTCCCTCAATAAGGAGAAGTTTAAATTCAATAAAATTAGAAATTTAAAAAAAAATGCTCTTCGGCTTTTTAAAAAATGTCACCTTGGTTAATTCTGACCTTAATTGCATACTAACAATAATGAGACTATTGTAATAAGAAGAAAAAAATATTTTTGAGGACTTTAACATTTCTTGTATTTTATAAGAGGTTTTCATACATTATTACTCAACTGTGAGAACAGCTCAGAACAGTGAGGTAGATATTATTTGTCTCTTTATACACGTGAAGAAACTGAGGGTCAGAGATATTAAGTTGTCACATTTATATTAATACACACAGCCTGACACTCAGACTTAGTTTTGTATGAGACTAAATGCCTCTGGCAACCAAGATATATAGCCAAATATAAGTTCAAATCTTTCCTAGCATTTTACAATTTGACCAATGTCTTTTTGAATTGATGTACCTCATAATCCCATAAATAAACTAGTATATAGCTTATTAACACATCTCCTTTTAATTTAATTTTGTTTTTTTAACTTTGTTTTATTGTGATAAGAACACATAAGATCTATTCTCTCAACAAATTTGTGTGTATAATGGCATACTGTTAAAAATGGGCACAACATTGCACAAGATCTTTAGTACTTATTTATCTTGCATATTGGGGGACTTTAGGTTAATTGAATAGCAAATCCTTATCTCTTTCTCCTCCAAGCCACTGATAACCAATATTCTACTTTCTGATTCTAAAATGTGACTATTTTAGATACAGTATGTAAGTAGTATCATGCAATATTCATCTTTCTGTGATTGCTTTATTTCACTTCACACAATGTCCTCAAGGTTTAACCATGCCACATATTACAGTTTTTTCTAGGGTTTAAGTGTCTCGTTTTATGTATACACAGTATTTTCTTTATCCATTCATCCATTGATAAACATTTAGGCTGTTTCCACACCTTGCCTATGGTGAATAGTACTGCAGTGAACATTGCTGATGTCTCTTTGAGATCCTGACTCTAAATAGTTCGCATAAATATCCAGATATGGGATTGTGGATTATGTGGTACTTCTATTTTTAATTTTTCTGAGGAAAGTCAGAAAACCTTTTTAATTTTTCTGAGGAAAGTCAGAAATACTGTTTTCATCACAGCTGTAATGTTCTACATTTCCACTAACAGTATACAAGGATTTCAACTCAAGACTTGTGCCCATTTTTAAATCAGGTGATTAGTGAAGGTTTTGTTTGTTTGTTTTTGTTTTTCTCTTGATTTGTAGGAGTTCCTCACATATTTTGGAAATTTACCTCTTTTCTGACTTGTAATTGCAAATATTTTACACCCCTTCCATAGAATACCTTTTCACTCTATTGGTTGTTTTCTTTGTTATTCAGAAGGTGTAAGACAGAAAAAAACAAGAACTTTGAATGTGTGGTCTTGATTGGCTGAAGGCCACAAAACTAGGAAAGGCAGAAACAGAACATGAATGTAATGAATTTGAATAATCTGCCCTTGTTTGTACAGAATAAATACATAAGCTTTATTAAAGCTTTTTCTGGGAATACCATATGAAATAGTAACTATATTAGAGAACTTTGAAAAATAGACAAAATACCCATATAAAATCTGGTAATAAAGCTAAGAAGGAAATATCATTATGTTACAGGCCTTGTAGGCGGCATTTGCTTTTGCTTTATAAAGTACATTTCTTACATGAAATTGCTCTGGAAGAAGATACTGGCATCTTTTATTTAAGTTGATTCTATGCATAATAGAGTATAGTTTATATCTAGCAGCTGAGGAATAAGAACCACATATAAGAAACTTTATATGCTCATTGAATCTATCTTCTAAATGGCCTGGCCTACATATGGATTGATCCAACAATTTCAATTGTCACAATGATGTTGACTCACAGACACTTGATGTGACCTTAATGGAAAAAAAATCTTAGTGGGCTGCATTAATAACATCTGGAGCTTTTTTTCATTCTTAACATATAAGATTACTTCCATTTCCTGGTAATTGAATGAAAATAATAAATCTATTTTTATGATAGTTATGGTAACAGTATTTGTAGTTCAACAGGATGGTAGGGAAATAAAGTTCTCTAATCTCTTATACAAGGTTAATAGATACAAGACAATAAGAAAAAGGAGGAAAGGTTATACACATAAATATTCATCAAGTACTTTGGAATTTATACTACATTTATGGAAATAAATATATATCATATATTTGAACTGACCAATGATGTATCTTTGTTGGTGCAATTATGAGGCTACATTTCATTCTGCATATAATTTCCTAACACCAGGAAGTTCTCATTGGAATCAGTCACAATAAAGATTTTGAATGACAAAAAGCCACTTAAAAACAACCTGGTATCCTTCTCAAAGATAACACAATTATATAATTTCTTTGAGCAGAACTAGTTCCTTTCTGTCTTAGAAAATGTAAATATTCTAATTACCCACTCATCTTGGTTTAAAGACTATTATAATTCTTTCAATTGGGTTCTTTTACGGAATACAAAGGTTGGAAAAAATATTTTCTGATTGAAAAATGTGAAAACTCAATTTAATGACTTTATACTCTTTCTTTGATGTCTAAATAGTCATAGTAATTTAGAATGATTCTACATAAAGTACTCAATATTAACATTGTTTAATAATAATGTAGAGTTTTCACCATTATAAACTCTTCAGACATTTCAGGTATTTTATACAGCATCAATCTTAGATAAGCCATTTTTCAGACCACATTTTTGTGCATCCTAGAAAAATTAACCAAATGAGGGAAGTCTGTCATTGTCATTTACTGTGGTCTGTCTTCAAACTAAATATGAACTGTTGCTGCCATAGCAGGTATATACAATCTATCCAGATTTTTAAAACTGCTGTAGTTTGCAATACTGACTGATTCTGAAGTACTGAGATCTTTTTCTCCTGGGTATATATATAACGTAGATAAAGTTTCCAAGATGAATTCCTAGGGTTAGCACACTTAAAATATATCACCATGCTCTGGTGTCATGCACAAATTCATACCCAAGGCGAGCCTCCAGCAAATATAAGCTTAATGCATAAATAAATGTTATTAAGACCATTTTTACATGGAGTAGCCAAATAAAATCAGTTCCAGAGCTTCTAATTTAATCTGACAAGCCCATCCTGTCCATACAAATCTGATCTAGGAGGCGTCAGAAATTTTAGGCTTGTCTGACATCATTGGCTCCATGTTCTGTAAGCCAATAAATATTTATGCTGAAATAGCACCTTTACACTGGAAGAACTGAGTAAATGAAGGAGAAATATCTCTTTTAATTTAATACCAGGATCTTTTAACATGGTGCATTAGCAGCCAAAATCAAGAAGCCAATGGGTCAAAACCTTTCCCAAATAGTTTTGCAATTAAGTGACCATAGTTTGTAACTACCAGTTCAAGAGTAGAAAAATAAAAGGAACAAAGGAGAAAGCTATATAAATAAATTAAATAGAGGAAGGAGAGAAATATAAATTAAAAGGATAAACAGTAAAACTATTACATTTTTAGATTCTTTTTGGTGATATCCTGGTCACAGGCTACTATACTTTTCGGATATGTTCCATATGGACCTAGTAATCAAAAAGGGACAGAAAGAGGGAATTTAGCCAGATGGGAAGATTTATGTCTTATTCCCTGACTCCCTCTTAAAAACAGGATAATTCTACCTTTATATGATGTTTCATGATATTTTTCCAAGGAGTTCTGCTACTTAAAAAAAAAAAAAAGTCTTATTATTGCCTTTTTATCGTCCCTAAGTCTAGGGGAAAAATACTATGTAGCAAGCAAGGAGGTAGGAATTTAGGCAATTATGTTCATTTTATATTTGATACATCCTACATTTTATTCTGCAACCCAACAATCATTAGGTACAAAGAACAGATCTTCAGGCATGGATCTTTTATGGTTCCCACCTGTATCTGCAAAATCATCTCCTTTTATGTCTCTTTTCCATCTTAGGTGTTTCCTAAAGTGGAACTTCATTTGTGTCCGAACATGCTCTATACTTTCCCTCTTCCATAATTTTGCCCACCCATTCTCTCTCCTATCTAAAACACTGGGGGGAGGGACATACAGGGGACAGAAGGGGAAGGGACAAGTTAAGGAACATGAGTAGAGGACTCATGGGCGCCGGCAATGGGTGGGGATTGACTGTGTAGAGGTGTGGGTGGGGGAGGAGAGAACAATGGAGAAAATGGTAGGCCAACTGTAACTGAACAACAATAAAAAATGAAATAAAATAAAACATTCTTATGAAATGTTTAAACTGTCTACAAACACATCTTTCAAAGTCTCCTCAAATGAAAATATATTATAATGCCCTTCTTTCAATTCCTATCTGGATGGGAAATTTTTCTTCTCCATGTAATATATTGTGAACATATATTATGTATTATATATTTGCTTTTAGCTTTTGTTTAGATCAATTATAATATTAGCACCATAGTATATTAGTAGAGAGGATGCTCTGAGATTAGCATAACTAAAAGCAAATCTCATTTTTGCTACTTACTAGCTGAAATTGACCTAGTAACTTAAGCACCTGATGCTTCAGTTTTCTTACATACCTAATGGGGAAAATAAAATCTTACTATTTTATAGGCATTAATGTCATTATTTGTTTTATAAATATACATTATTTCCCCAAGAGATGGCAAGGACTTTGTACTTTGTTTGTCTGTTATTTATACTTCATAGAATACATCAAAGTGTTCATATAAAATAGGTAAAGATTGTTTTATAATTGACTTGAAGTGAATTAAATCAATGTCTCCTTGAAAGTTGCTTTGTAATAGAGTCTTGTTTTCTTATTTTTTCCCCCTCCTTTCTGGGTTTCCTGATACAGTTCCAACTTTGGGGATTACACTGGGTTTATGACATTCCCGGTGTGCTTTAATTGAAAATGTTGTTTTCTTGTCTCCCAGAAGGGTAGAAGAGGGACACACAATGGTTCCCTCCATAGGTGGCTGCATTCCAGTATGATCTACAGAAGGCGCATTCTCTCCACTCTGGTCTGCTTGAGCTCTGTGGAAGCAATGTGCTCATCTCTCAAATGAAAACGCTTCATGAGGTGACCAAATTTTGCTCCGCTGCTGTGATAAGCATGATGGCTATGCTCATGTCTATATGATAAAATTATAGGTGTATTTTACATTAATCCCTTCAACAGTGTTGAGGGTATTATGATTATTCTCTTTTTCTCTCAAGACAATGAGCTTCAACGGTTTACATGATGTGCTGAAAGTAACATGGCTAATAAAATGGCAGAATATAGATCTAAAGACAATTCTATGTGACTCCAGAGAAGGTAGCTTTTGGCTACACTGATTCTTTATATTTTAATATTGAGAGTTTTTCATTAGGATTCAATATCCATCTTTATTAATACAAATATTTTCAGTGATTCATGATTCAGATCCTTTACAGAACAAATTTGAGCAAGAAGAAGTGCGCTAAAGCACTTAAACCCTGTCATAAGGAAATGAAAAAGTGCATAAAAATATTATGGTAGGATAATAACAAACCATTAATTAAGAACTGTGTTCTCCAGGATCTCTTTATATTCTTTGCCCTTCATCCCATTCATCCAAAGCTTTTGTGTTTTGTTAGAACCTGAGATTCTGAGCTTTTAAAATATAAGCTCTGGAAAACTTAGCACATAAAGTTTATTATATAAATTAAAAACTTGAAAAAAGCATATAAAATGCCAGGTTACCACATGCAAGTCTAGACACATTCTATTGACTGAGCAAAGACTAAAGAATGGCAAATCAGAGAAAGGCAAGAGAAAAGGTTTAGTCCTCATGAGGATATCTTGTGCCGTGACAATGTTCAGTCCAGATGTAGGTTTAACGCGGTAAGTGCAGATTGGTTTGGGGGAGTCAGCAGAAAGGACCTGCACACCCCAGCCTCGGGGCCAAAGTACTTGCAACAACCTTCACAGTCAACATGTGCTATAGAATGTCATGAGGAACAGCAGATTTGCCTCATTCCTAAGAGACTCCATTTACTGTATAAAGTTCTCTGAGACAAGAGGCAGACTTTCATTCACAACGGGGCTACTTAGCATGCACTTCATGGAATGGAATCCAAAGTCCAGTGAAGAACAAGAGAGGTTAGCAGACACGGGGTGGAAGAATGCAGTGGCCAATGGCCAACAAGTCCCATAAAATGCCACTGTATAATCTAAGGAACCCTGACATAACTCAGCAGAAGAGGTAGGGTAAATCCTGACTTGAAAATGTTTAAATTCACTCAACCTGAGGAAAGAAGGCTCACAACTGAAAATTAATTTTAGATGCAGAAAATAATTTTATTTTGTGCACAATTGAGTTTATGATCTGAAATTCATAGCTATTTATAATGATTTATTTTAATTTTACCAGTCCAATTTAAACCAATATTTTCATAACATAATTTACTCAATTTGGGAAAAAATTAGTTTTAAAAATAATGTAAAGTATGTGCATAAAGAACATTAAGTGCTGATTCTATAACTTTGTGTATACCCTTTTTATAACATTTCTAAAAATGAAACATCACTATAGATATGTTTATTGAAAGTAACCTATAGCTCTTCATTGTCTACTCTTGGCTTGAAATCATTTTCAATAATACAATTAAAATGTTTTAAACTTACTGCCTTTTTTTAGAAAATTGCTCAAAAATTATATATTGCTAATGTTAACAAACTTGTAAAATTGCCTTTCACTGTTTCAATTTTCTCTCACCAATCTTGCAGATGTTTGAACGTTTATCTACTACTGTGTAGCAAACTACTCCATGATTTAGTACCTTAAAACAACAATAGACATTTATTTGCACACAATTTTATAATTTGAGCATCATTACGTAAAGAGCTTTTCTGTGCTGTGAATGACAGCAGCAAAGGAAGCTCAAACGGAGCTTGCATCCACTTCCAAAATGGACTCATTCAAGCACCTGGCGAGTTTGCACTGGTCAGTGGACGGAAGCTCTGCTAAGGCTGTGCAGGCGGGTGTCCTGGTTTTCCTCCATACTACCCCTCCATGCGGCCTGACTGGATTTACAGTGATGATCTCAGGATAGTTGGATTTCTTACATGGTGGATGGCTTCCATTATGGACAAAAAAGACAAAAGTAAAAAGTGATAGGTGTTCCTACGTAGTGGGAGCAGAACTTTAGAACATTACTCCTAATACAATTTATTGATTACAAATCTAAGGGAAGTGACTGCACAAGATTATGGCTAGGAGAAAATATGGGCAGGGTAGGTACTAGTGAAGTGGATTGGCATGCACTTTTGTCTTGTAGAACCTCAAACTCTCAAGTATAAAAAAGTATCTATTATTTTAATTCTTTCATAATTAAGGTAAAGAAATAAACAGGGATGAATATTAATCAAATAATCAAACACACATTTTAAAATTGAGAGAAAAGAGCAAGAAGAAGAGTTTCAAGGAAAGAGCACGTGCGGTTTCTTTGGATTTGAGGAAACACGTGTGAAGAAGGCCACCGTGGCTGGGATGCGGAGTGATACGGGCCGGTATGTGAGACAAGGCTACAGAGAGAGAGGGGTCTTATTGGGTCTTTGGGGACTGCATTAAAGCATTTTGTCTTTATTCCAAGAACAGTGAAAACTTATATTTAAGAGTCTAAAGTAGAAAATCACATGGTAAGATTTCCAATTTAAAAAATCACTTTGGCTAGTGTACAGAATTTCTCCATTTATAAAACTCGGACAGTAAGATCACTGCATAATGCTCAAATGCGTAGCGTAGTCTCAAGCACATATTAAACACTCAAATTTTAGTTGTTATTATTGCCGTTTATTGTTTCCGGCAGCTTAGAACTATTTTTATATTAAAAAACAGAGAAGTCAAATGATGGGGGTTGTTCGCTGGAGATACAGGAAGGGAGGGAGGGAGGGCTTCTGAAAATGTCAACCACCTCTGATGTAAAAAAAAAATCTCAGCTGAAAGATCAAATGCTTCCTTTAAAATTATACGTCTACTCCAGCACTGTGAATGTTTGAAGAATGAATAAGGTGAGACAATATGATGTTTAAAAGAGCCTGTTCAGATAAAAGATGAAAATTCTGACTAATGTACGCCCTCACGACTGAAATCTAACCACTTAGCTACACAGCCCAGTCCTACATAAGCTTCCAGAATCTTCCACGATTTTCAAGGAGAATATTCCTTGTATAATGTCTGCAGCCCATATATGCTTTGCTTCTCCAATTTATACTTATTTGACGACTTACTATTCTTCTCTTGTCACTTGCCTAGTCAGCCATCCTTGGTCTACTCTTTCTGTTCTTCCAAAGCCCAACTAAGCGAGAGCATGAAGCAACAGCAATAATGGAGACAGATTTTTATCAGGCGTTCGATGCCTGGTATTTATGTACAAATTCATTAAAGATTAATTTATCAAACACTTACCAAGAGCCTACTATGTGCCAGACATTTTTATTTTCCCATGTTCTAGCAATCCAGACAACTGTCAGAAATTTGCATTCTAATGATGAGGAACAGAGGTAATATAGGAATAAATAAACAAGAGGAAAGATAATTTCCCTAAATGAGAACTGGCATAGCAATAATAAATTTACTTAATACAGTGGAAAACGGCAAGGCCACTGGCATGGAAAGCGTACATTGCATTACACAAGCCACACTTGACATGATGGAACCTCGGCTTCTAGGAAGAATAAATACTGAGTTCAAAAGTTACAAAGGCATGAATAATATTGTAGCACTGGAGGAACAGAAGGAAGGTTAGCGTTGTTCACTCATGCTCTACCAGCAGAGCGGAAGGGGATGAAGTAAGAAGTTGAGGTCGGCAAAGGTCATATAGTGAAGACGGTTGTGCCCATACTAGGGAGTTTGAAATGCCTGTGTGTGCAGTGGAAAGTCACGGAAAGTTTATAGCAGGGGAAACATGTTATCTGATTTATGTTTTAGAATTATCTCTCTGGTATTTTGTGTTGAACAAAAATGAGGGACTTCAGGAAAATAACTTAGGATGCTGTTTCAAGAGAAAAATAATGGTGGTTTAGCTCACAGCAGTGAAAGTGAAGAGGGAGATCCGTGGACAGCAGATGCAAACTGTACTTCAGTTAGAATAAATGAGATCTTTGAGTTTATGGATAATTTTGGAGTGGGAGGTAATGCTGGAAAAAATTATTTTGTGATAGTAAGACACGTTAGTGCATAGGGAATAATTGGGGGGAAAGATGAAATAGTCTATTCAACCTGAATTTGTAGAGAATCTAGTGTAGTTTTTTTGTTGTTGTTGTTTTTTGTTTGTTTTTTTTTAAATAAGTGGTTCTTTTTGGTAGAGTATCCACGAATAAAAAGAATTTTAGGCATTTCTTCCATATAAAACTTAGGAGTCTAATTCTAACTCTGACTCCTCCAAAAGAAAGTGTTCATTTTTCTTTACTCTCTTTTGATGTGGGAGAGATGGATATGAAGGAGGCTCGCATGTCACCCTTGCTAGAAGTGATAATAGTCATGATGCCAAAATATACATATCCTTAATTTTGTATTGGAATATTTGATACAATGTAAAGGCTTGTCTTGGTTAACTGAGGGATAATCCTGTTTTTGTGCTTCTTAATTCCACTAATAAAAGTGATTTAATGAAAATAAATGCAGATTGAAAGTCAGTAGACATATTTTATTGGGGGGATATGACATGCAAGAAATGTTTCATTAACTAGTTCTGTGATTAGTCACATACGCTGAGTATGTCTCAATTCCCAATTCACAGACTCATGATGTTCCTTCCTCCTCCAGGATTCAAAGACAATCATGCATATATGATGTATAAGGTATTCTAAAAGTACATTGGAAATACAATTCCTAATAATACAAACTTTAAGTGTGAAATCAAATCACTAAGTGATTTAGAAAATTGGCCTAAGTATTACACACACTGAATAACATAAACTGAGTTTACATATTGAAGTTTTAGCTTAAAATCACTCATTGATACCAGAAGTCAATCTACTTTTTCAAAACTCATGTTTTAATAAACAAAATCTAACACTGTATCTTCAAATATCAATGGGTTAAGATGCATATTTTTCAAGTCTAAGAATGAATGTGCTAATTCTTAAATATTATACCATGTGGGAAATATAGAATAGTTAATATAAAATTAGACTAAAATGTGTATATATTTTCATAAAGATTCACTTCAAATTCTTTAAGTATCTATAGAATTAACTAATTGTTTATTACTAAATTTTTAAACTTTTAAAAATACTCCAGTAGCTTTAAGGTAAAATATCACAAAACAGCAAAATCAATAATATTTAAGAATTGTTGAAGTGCAATAACTGATGTTTCTTATCCTTTATTAGTGTATAAGTCATTAAATCGACATGTAATCATGGCCATCATATACATGCACACAATTCAAACTGCTAGGAATGGCATATGGTATATTTTGGTTCTTCCATTATTATTTAAAATACATTAACGACCAGGTTTAATGCGCTGTGTACATTAGTCAGTGGTCGTGCTTCACTTTGGGGATATATGTGGTTGCTGAGTGGGTGTCTACAGGAATGTCATTGATACTTAAGCAACTAGGCTCAGAGGCTCTCTGAGTGGACAATAATGTCATCTGTCACACAACACTTCAGAACGTTCCCATTAAGAACAACCACTCAGCAGTTTTTCTAGGTGTTACCTATCAGCTACAGATATCTCTTTATTTTTGGTATTACTATGTGTCAACATAAATTAGTAGTGGTTTTACAAGTTAATTTCTTTACTATCCAGTGCTTTCTCTTAGAGTGTATAATGAATTCATATATAGCAGTGACACATCTCATACCTGTAAGAGCACTTTTATTTAAAATTTTTGATTTGTAATTTAGCAAGATGTAACATGATCTTACCAAAAAAACAAGTACAATCATATATGATACCTTCCTTCATTTATCCATAAAATGTAGAATATCAAATTATAAGGATATGAAAGTAAGTTGATGTAATGGGTAGAGGGTATTGCTGAAGAGAGAGCTCGGGAGTATGAAGACCCTGGTAGAAATAATTTCTCACCCTTACTAACAGACCTTGGGAACATTATGAAACCTCTCTAAATGTGTCTTTACCTTTAAACTGAAGATTAATAGAGGTAACTACTCCCAAGTATATATCATAGATGATATCCTTAATATGGCTGCTATATATTAAGAAATTATAGGTGTTATATTAATATTATTATTACTATGATTATTAATTTAGATATAACAGAAAATAAGTAACATTTGTATTTGTGGCAATGTTAACATGTCTGCTAATTCTTTGAATCCCCTCCTTTCAAAAGGTGAAGTTTAATCTTTTGCCCATTAAATATGGACTGTCCTTATTAACTTGCTTCTAACAAATAGACTGAAATAGAATGTGGCAGAAGATGCTCTGTGCCTTCTAAGACTAAGCCGTAGATTGTGGTAGCATCCTTCTGGCTCTCCCTCTGGGGAGTCATGCATTTGGAACACTCAGCAGCCATGTAAGGCGTCCTGGAAGCCATCGTGCAGTAGAAAATCAGTTAGAGCTAGAAAGATGACTAAAAAGAGTCAGTTCTTGCCCGACTGGTGTAGCTCAGTGGATTGAGCGTGGGCTGGGAACCAGAGGGTCCTGGTTCAATTCCCAGTCAGGGCACATGCCTGGGTTGCGGGCCAGGTCCCCAGTGAGGGCCATGTGAGAGGAAACCATACATTGTTCTTTCTCCCTCCCTTCTGCTCTCTCTAAAACACAAATAAATAAATTCTTTAAAAAAAAAAAAAAAGAGTCAGTTCTTCCATCCCCGAGCTGTCCGATGTTTCCAGTCCAAGCCACTGCGGACTGCCGCATACCTGAAGATTCCAGCCCCAGCAGCAGTCGGACTGTCGCTGCATGGGAGACCCTGGCCATGACGCTGCTGTTCAAGCCACTGATTAAGGCAGCTTTTTAGACAGCAGTAGATTAACAAAACACTGTTACTAAATTATGTATCTCATTCTTTCTTTCTGACTTTTTTATCTCTCCCTTTCAGCATCTCAGTAAACTACTTTCCTTTCTGTGAAGAGACTAGAAGCATTTCTTTGTAAGTGGTAGTGTTATACTCCTTATAGATGTATGTGTAAGAGGCTGAGAGGTGTGGAAGGTAAAAGATGGCAGACTACTGCCCAAACCACAAGTATGGATTAAAGCATGCAGCCTTTTGTGCAAGAGACTATGGTACAGCCTCTAGGCATAGATGGAGGCGTTAGACAACTGAACTAGGCCGTGTTTCTTAGGCTGTAGAACTCGTACAAGGACATAGATTTAGGAACATTGGACAGACAGCTGCCACCTGCACAGTCATTGTGCTGCAGTTATGAGACGCACACAGCACCACTCTCCCCAAAGTGCTCCATAAAGGTATTATGTATGTGAATATCCCGGAGATCACAGGGTTTCATCATAATGGGAACACACCTTCAAGCAATTATCCACTCTTGGAGAATGTGTTAGATCATCTAGGTCATAGAACCTTAGAATATTCTATGTGACATGGATACTCCAGGCTTCATTACAAAATATACCAAAGGATAATATGGGATAAAATGGCTTGAATAAACCAAGTTACTCTCAAAGCATTATCATTTTTTTCTGATTTGTATTACCAATGCTTAGGTAATTTATTAAATAATTAAAAGGTGTAGCATATTGATGAGTTTGCTCAATTTGTTTCACAGAATAATTATTAAACCTGGCACTGACTCCATTAAGGGACAATATTTGTTCCACCGATTTGCTTCAGGAAATTTCACATGTGAGCTCCTCTTGCCTCAAAATTTTAATTAAATTCTTCCCTACCTTAAAATAGAGTTTAGTTATGAAGTTATTACATACCTACAAAATTGTTAGTTTGTGGCAGAAATTTAAGCTTGTCAAAAATTTCTTCTCAGGCTCCTGCGCTCTTCCTCAAAATGACTGTAATTGTACGTGTGCAGAAAAGGCCAGAACATTTCAAACTCAGTAAGGTCAGTCTCCCGTAAGTATTTGTTGAAACTTGGAGTCAATCTACATTAAAGAAATGTTAGTTTGTTAGCGTAAAATGCAGCAGTGTAGAAAAAAATTTGTATTGACTATTATACCTCTTTCCTCAATACCTGCACAGCTTTCGTCAACTAGCTCTGGAGCTGGGAACTTTCAAGTGCTCTCCTGGGTCCCCGTTTTGTCAGGCTGTCTCCCTGGTATGCCTCTAATGTACACGATTTTCAAGGTCCAACTATTTGGAGACAGGAAAAGACAAAGCAGAATTTTGTTTGCTCCTAATGTTCTCTGAAATATGTGACAAGCCCTGCAGGAAATAACATTTTGGGTGCCAAAC
The DNA here is from genome assembly GCA_004026765.1 of Micronycteris hirsuta. Lineage (NCBI taxonomy): Eukaryota > Metazoa > Chordata > Mammalia > Chiroptera > Phyllostomidae > Micronycteris > Micronycteris hirsuta. The sequence continues at coordinate 32,329 of PVJI01001218.1, forward strand.
TCTCATTACCACATTAATTGCCTCTGTCGTGACAGTGTGGGCCTGAGCAAATGTCTGAGAACATTTTTTTTCTCTAGAGAGCAAACCAGGCTGAAGGAAAGCGGGTTTGTAGTTCCCTGAACAGTCAGTTAACAGGTGCTGTTACCAGAGTATGCCTGGGGTTCATCTTCATCACGTGAGTCACTGAACTTGGTGGGGAAGTGGCTGTCGGAAATCTTTGTCTCTAAAAACATATGAAAAATATTCATGCAAACAAAGTAAAAATAGGGTTAAGTTATATTTTATCAGCAATGCATTTTCACAATAAGTGATTGTCCAATTCACTGTATGTCAAAGCGACAAAGGGTGAAGGGAGTGGGTGGAGAGGCTGAAGATAAAAGCTCCCAGTGGGCTTGCATGTCCCTTCCTCTGAAACTGAGCAGAAACGGTGTAATCAGAGCAGTGCCTGAGGGCAACTGGAGGTGAGTGGACAGTGAGTAACATTTGAAGTCAGAGTAGAGTAAAAAAAGTTCCCTTAATACTGCCCTCCCAAATATCATTAATCTTAAAGTATTCTTTTGAATAAATATAATTAGAGGGGTTAATTATTAAAAGTCAAGTGAAGAATGAAAAGTATTAGGTAATTAAGATGTCTGTTTTTTCTGTAAGTCCCTAATGAAAACCAAATGCAATCTACTTATATAATCCTTTCAACGTAAGTGAAATTGTCTATATTTAAACAATCAAAAGATTTAAAAGAAACATCGGAAAAGGTGTGGGGTGAATAAAGTGTGTGTAAAATCTGGATGAACATGAAGAAAACATATCTTTGATCTCTCTAAGAGATTTCCTGATTTACTGAATACTAGAGTTACTGTAAATTAATCAGCTGTCATTATAGATTATATTTTTAAGGTTTTATAGCTTCTATTTATTTTTCTCACTTTATTTTTAAATTAGACAGATTTATTAAAGCTTCATATATTTATTTTTAAATTTTTTCTTCTGTCTCCTGCATTTCTTGTCGATCAAGTTGCTGCCATGTATTGGATTTATAGATTTTAATAATTATTATCTTCATCATATGTTTTAAACTTTCTTTATTTGTCACCTTTCTTTTTTTAACTGAAAGCATGTATTTGGAGTGACTTTGCTTGACTTTATTTTTCAGCATTTAAGTGATGTTGTCCAGGGTGAAACACTTGTATATTCCATAGCTTTGTATTTTGCTTTATAGTAAAATTTAAACCTTTTCTTATTTCCTTTAATAGATCAGTTATAATGTTTTACATTACTTGATTCAAAAAATGTTTAATCTTAGCTTTAGCATATTATATGTTTATCTATCTTTGTCGGCTTTTTCTTTTTTGATTTTAATTGTATTTTTTCTGTTGTCTGTTTTTTTCCCCTTCTCTAATATTTACAAAGTTCCAGTGATTGTTCCAAATATTCTTTATATCATGTCTTCATACAATACCCTTAGTTCCATATTTCTGTATAGAAGACAGGAGTTTTATCCTACAAAAAATAACATAATTTATTATATCTTTTTTTCTCTTCTTCCGTCCTTGTCTTCTATTGATAGAATTGATCTACGGTACACTTATTTTCTAGTGTACAGTTTTGTATAATTAAGTATACTTATGCCACAATATTTGCTGGATGTAACATATAAGACAATCGGTAAGTTCTCAACTTTCACCCTCATCTTCTTCTTGATCATTTTGTTATTTAATAATGTTTATATTACATTTTGTCATTCTTATACACATGCTCCTTTAGACTCAGTTTTATCACTCAATATAATTGATGGTTGTTATTGCAGCTTTGGCTAAATTTTCAACCACCAATCTTGGCAGGCTGCATTCATTCTCTAATAGATTCCTCAAGAAATTCTTGGAAAAAACTATTTGTCTGTAGCTTTTATAATTGAAAGATCTTGGTTGGATATAAAATCTTTGGCTCAGCCTTTATCTTCTTAAGAATATTTTAAGCCTAGTGTCTTCTAGTGTTGAATAATTGGATAGAGTAGCCTGAGGAATAGCAGTACTTTTTTTTTTTTCTGTACAAGTGACTTGATATTTTGCTTTACTGCCAAAATGTCTGTCATTAATTTCAATAACTTTACTATGGTATATCTCAATATTAACCATTGTGTTTCATTCTCCCTGGTACACAGTCCAACGTCCAATGTGTAGATTCAAGGCTTATGGTTATTAATGTATATTGAAACATTTATTCTGTTCTATTGTTCTCTTTTGACTATCTTCTAAATCTATTATTTTCTACCTATTATTTTTTAAAAAATATATTTTATTGATTATGCTATTACAGTTGTCCCTTTTTCTCCTCTTTATTCCCCTCTGCCCCACACCACCACCCCCACACATTCCCTGCCCTTTAGTTTTTGTCCATGGGTCTTACACATAAGTTCTTTGGCTTCTACATTTCCTATACTATTCTTAACCTCCCCCTGTCTGTTTTCTACCTATTGCTTATGCTACTTATTCTCTGTACTTTTTCCTCCTCTCTCCCTCTCCCACTCCCCTGTTGATATCCCTCCATGCCTTATATAAATCCCTTTAACATTTCATGTAATAAAGGCTGGGTGATGATGAACTCCTTGAACTTGACCTTATCTGAGAAGCACTTTATCTGCCCTTCCATTCTAAATGAAAGTTTTGCTGGATGGAGTATTCTTGGATATTGGTCCTTGCCTTTCATGATTTGGTATATTTCTTTCCAGCCCCTTCTTGCTTGAAAGGTCTCCTTTGAGAAATCAGCTGACAGTCTTATGGGAATTCATTTGTAGGTAACTGTCTACTTTTCTCTCGCTGCTTCTAAGATTCTCTCTTTATTTTTAATCTTGGGTAATGTAATCATGATGTGCATTGGTGTGTTCCTTCTTGGGTTCAACTTCTTTGGGATTCTCTGAGCTTCCTGGACTTCCTGGAAGTCTATTTCCTTTGCCAGATTGGGGAAGTTCTCCTTCAGTATTTGTTCAAATAAGTTTTCAGTCCTTTGGTCTTCTTCTTCTCCTTCTGGCACCCCTATAATTCAGATGTTGGAATGTTTAAAGATGTCCTGGAGGTTCCTAAGCCTCTCCTCAGTTTTTTGAATTCTTATTTCTTCATTCTTTTCTGGTTGAATGTTTTTTTCTTTCTGCTGGTCCACTCCATTGATTTGAGTCCCAGTTTCCTTCTCATCCCTATTGGTTCCCTGCACATTCCCCTCATTTCCTTTGGCGTATCCTTCATTTGTTCATCTAATTGCGGCCAAATTTCAACCAATCCTGTGAGCTTCCTGATTATCAGTGTTTTGAACTGTGCATCTGGTAGGTTGGCTATCTCTTTGCTGTTTGGTTGTATTTTTTCCTGGCGTTTTGATCTGTTCTTTCATTTGGACCATTTTTTTCTTGGTGCGCCTGTTACTTTAAGGGGTGGAGCCTTAGGTGTTCACCAGGGTGGGGTAACCCACATCACTGTGATGTGATGTTGCCTGTGGGTTTGGGGCCTGATTGAACAAAGGTGTTTGCTCCGCACTCTGCACTTCCCCTGCTACCCACAAGCAAGTTGGGTCCTTTTGTGCTGGTTCCAGGGTCTCTCCAGTGAACTCTCTCATGATTCTGGGAGTTCCTCCTGCTGCCACCTCAATGCCCACAGGTATTTTTAATTGGTGGTTTGAGGCTTTATTTCCCCAAGATGGTGGGTTGCACATTCTGCTCAGTTCCCCAGCTTTTTCTCCCAGTTTATCTGTGTGAATGAGGGACAGTTTGGTTCACCAGTTGCAGCTCCGCTGGGTCCAGGTGGGCCAGCTGTGGGTTTCACCGGCTGCGTTTTGGCCAGGTGCACCTGCCGCGGGCCTCTCGGGGCAGCTGCAGCGTTGCCCCCACCGCTCCACAAACCGCCGACTTGCCGAGCACTCTCTGTCCGGCTCCACCCTGCTTACTGGTCTGGATGAACATGTCTTCTTTAACTCCTGGATTATCAGACTTCCACTCAGTTCAATTTGCTGTCAGTTCTGGCTGTTTTTGTTTTTTAAATTGTTGTTTTTCCTCTTTTGGTTGTGTAAGGAGGCACGGTGTGTCTACCTACGCATCCATCTTGGCCAGAAGTCCCTCTGTATCTCTTTTTTAACTCAATTATTTATGGTTTTTTTTTGAGAGGGGTTAATTTCTCACTTCTGTTTCCATATTCCTTGTTGTGCTTTACATCATCACCTCTCTTTGCTTCATTCAATTTCATCTTGAATTCTAAGGCTATTTTACCTCATTTTCTTTTCTGCATTTTGCTAGATCACAATTTTGCCATTTTACGTACTTATTTTATTTTCAGGCCACATGTTTCCTGAATTCTTGTATTTTAATTCTTTGTTCTTTCATAAGTATAATTCAATGTAGAATCCTTTGTTAAAGTTTTTTCTAATATGCAATAACAAGTATTTCTCTTTTCTTTATAAGTTTTATTGCAATTTCATTAATTATAGTGTTGTTTTGCTAGATCCTTTTGAATCACCGATGGTTAAAGGAGTTGAGCTTTTGTGAACCAGTTGCACTATTTACTTTATTTTTATGTTTGGTTGGTGGGCAATGATGACTTCAAGATTCGCTCCAGGTTTCCTAAAGCTACCTCCTCAGTTGCCTGGATTACCAAATGTTTTATTAAGATATGAAGGTTTTCATCATCGTCTCTCTCTCTCTCTCTCTTTAAATTCTTATTCAATTACAGTTGTCCCCATTCCCCCCCATTACTCTCCCCTGCCCTACCCACCCCCACTTCCACATTCAATCCTCCCCCCCACCCCATTGTCTTTGTCCACGGTTACTTCATACAGGTTCCTTGATGACCCTTCCCCTTCTTTCTCCCAGTATTCCCTTCCTGCTCCCCTCTGGTTATTGTCAGTTAATTCTTTATTTCCATGTCTCCTGTTCTATTTTACTTGCTTGTTTGTTTTGTTGATTAGGTTACACTTATAGGTGAGATCATGTGGTATTTGTTTTTCACTGCTGGCTTATTTCACGTACAATGGTACATCATTTCTCTTTGCAGACAGTCAGGTTTAGGGAGGTTTCTGTCCTTACCTTGTGCTTCCTGGCTTCCCATTGACTACTACATACAGTATTTGCTGGATCCAAAGTAAATAATGTACACTTAAGACATGTACTTTTGTTAGAATTTCTGAGATTCACTACTTTTGGACTTCCACACAACCTCAGTCACCGGAATCATAAGAAATGTTTGCCCTTAAGTCATTACCTTTCTTAAATGTGGGCATTGCCTAATTTATTCTGTTATAGCTCTGCCCTCCAGCATTTGCAATTTAGGATGTGTAATTGATCGTTGAGAACATATTTTCATAGTTAATTCTGGTATCTACTGCTGCTTGGCGCCTCAGAGCTTCACTGTAAAACACACTGCCATTTCCTATACCAAATGCTCTGGAACCATAGCTTCCTGCTTGACTTTGCTTACCAGCAAGCACTTGGCCTATGTTGGCATTTATGCATTCATTCTCTTTGTCTTCTTGCTTTGATGAAGGTGTGGTTTGCCTATTTTTCTTTTAGTCTTATGCAGGTTTTTTAAAAATGGAGAACAAGAGAGATTCCTAAGATGCCACCACATAGAGCTGTACCACTTCAATTTCAATAAGAAACCCAAATCCATGGCAAGTAAGTTACACACTGACATTCTCACAAGCAGTGACAAAAAAAGATATTAGAACTCAGGTCTTAAATTCTAGTCTACTCCTCATTTACCACACATTATTACCTTTACCCATTTGAGTACACTACACATAACTAGGATCATTAATGTTTCTTTTTATACTTAATAACATTCATCAATATTTTAGTGATATTACAAATCATTAATTTCTTATACTAATGAATGTTTACAAATTCCTTAAATTTCATTCTTTCCTGATAGTGTCACAGGCTAGATGTTAGTTTTTACACACCAGGGAAGTCATAGCTAATTGTTTGCAGGTAACCATTATCATTGATTTGCTATATCAATTATTATATGTTTTAATATCATCCCTGGTTTTGCCTCACTAATGGACTACTGATATATTTGGATTCAGCTGGCGGTTAGTACTACAAATGCTTATATCAGATTTAGATTACATGTTTATATAATGTGTACATATATACTACTATAATATATGTGTATATAAGTATAATTTCATGTAATTAATAATATTTTAAAAAATCTCAACTGAGAAGGAAGAAATAAAGAGATCAGTGAGATAAAAAACTGAGATCACCAGAAAGCTGAAGAAGCCCTTGAATGATATGTCCTTGTTTTCATTTCCCATTTATAAACAAATCCAGAGTTATGGGAAACAAAGGAAAAAAATAGCAGAGCATACAGGCAAATTACCCATCAGAAGATATTATCTGGTACTACAAGGAACTTGTAGAAATAAAGAAAATACCACAAAATCATATCATAATCAGGATGCTACATAAAAATTTGCCTTAAATATTGCAGGAAATATTGCTCAGCCACCTTTAACTTCATAGGTCACAACATCTCGAGAATAATCGGTGGTCTCAACAAGTGCACATAGAAATTATTTCCAAGGCCCTAATATAATAAAGTGAAAAAGATACAAATCACTATGAGCGTGTGATTGAATACACTAACTTCTGCTTTATCCATAATGGTTTAGCTTACTGGAGTTTTTCATTGTTTAAACTACTTCAGTCAGAGACTGCAACGATTCTCATTCCCAACCAATATCTACCAGCGAGGAGCAATCTACGTGTGCAGCTTTTAAAAACCTGGTGCTCTAATGAACGTGTGGCAGAAGGCACATGTTAAGATTACTGAGCAGTCGCTCCTTGGTCTCTTTGTCTCTTGGGTTTTTCTTCCCTGATAACAAAGCCTGAGCCAGCTATGCACCATCTGAGATGGTCAATTCGCCTAAGAGCTGCGTTTTCCATGTTTTGCACACTTGTTTAATTAGATAGTACGTGATTTCTAAGTCAGCAAAGAGAATTTAGAAAATATTCAAATGACTGCATCCAAAGGCATATTAGCTCTTTCTTAGAACCAACCTTACTTATGCAAATATAGTTTAGAACCAATAACCTAACCTTAAGAGGAATCTCACTTTTTCCATAATAGAGGAAACTTTCGGGTAATATCCGATTGATAAGATAAGACATGCTATTTTCAGTACAAGCAGTTGCTTCTGCCAAGTAAATTCTTAAAGGAATAATGCAAACTCTGACCTCCAGAGGCTTGTTGAAATTGCCACTAAGGTCACAATAGTGATGGTCTGAGTCAAAATCATCCATTTACTTATGTGAGCCAAAGAAGATAATGCCTTACCTCCTCCAGCAGTTTGCTGAGGGATGGCTGCTGCATCTCCAGCATTAGATATAAATAAACCAAATCCTCATTTAGAGAATGGAAGAGTTAAATAATAAAACTCACTCAGAAAGAAGCAGCAAGAGGCAGACTAGCCCTTACAAAATAGTGTTAGGAGATTCGAGGCTGTTTTCACACAGAGGCATTTTTCCCCCTCTCAGGAAAAGGCAGCCCTGTAGGTCCATTCACTCATTAGCAAGGACAACAACCACCACTTCCACCACAGCAAAATGCCCGTTGGCTTAGAACACACAAGGTATGCTAATAAAAAACAAATAATTTCATTTTTCTCACTGGCAATTCTAATTGGCAAACAGTTCCAGATTGGAGAACAGTTAAACGCTTGCGGAAGGGACAGATGTTCTCTCTCCTCACTAAGTGGAGCCTTGGCATATTGGAAGTATTATGTATTCTAATTTTACAAACCCCAGAGGCAGGGGATTTATTATTACATAATGCGTAAAGGAGATGTCCCTTTTTCACATAAGCACTCAGTGCTAACCCAGGAGACAGACTATTTCCCACAAGAAGGACTTAGTAAGATACTTGATTAATCTTAACAAGGCCCATACAAACACAGAAATCTATGTTCCCAATTGCTTAATTTAGACATTTCCCGAAATCTCATTTTTCTAGATAAAACAGGGTATTGTAACAATCTCAAAAGGCTTAAAGCGATTTCTGACTCTATTCATTACTACCCTCTAAAGTTAATCAAGTTATGTAGCTTTTAATTCCAATTTTTTTTACCTTCCAATTGAGGAGAATAATCATTACCCCTTCCCCAACTGCCTTACAGAGTTCTCTTGATAAACCGAAAGATTATATGTGAGAACACTTCATAAATTAAAAATTATCATATAAAGATTTTTTTGGTTTTTATTGATTCTTATTGTGTTAATAATCCCTTTTGAAGACTTTGGTGGCTAGAAGGAGGGGAAAAATTTAAAAATTTTGTTTCTGGTTAGTTTCTATATCTTGTCACTGGAGGAAAAAAAATGCCAGAATGTGGCATTATCATTTGCTTTTCATAGTTCAAAAAGATAGATATTGAATTAAATCAGCAAAATCTTCTCTTGAACTTAAATGTAAAGGCATCCAGAATCTGATTCTCCAGAAGATACTATTTATAAAATATAAATGTAGATATACTTTTCTCTTGCATCTCATTTAAGTCATCTTAATGTCTACCATCACCTTTAGTGGGCATTGTCTCCATAGTTTTCATCAGCTTTGGTACATGAAATATTCTGCTGTCCATCAGAAATGCCTGACACCTGAGCTCAATTAATCTGTAAGATCTCTGAGTCTATATCCTTAATTCTCATTGTGCATACGCCATGCATTATTTTTTTTCTTTTTTAGTTTGGGCATACCTGTATTATTCTGTTGAAAACAATGTTAGAAATGGGTCTCTTATTCTTAATTCTAAATGTTGGAAGATGCTTTTAATTTTAGGCTATTTAAATCAACTCAAGATGGAGAAAAATATAAAATAAGTGAAAAGGAAATAATGCCTGTAAATAATGACAATCTGTATTTCCAAAAGACAGGATCATATCAATTAAATGTGTAGTCTGTATCCTTCCTGTATGTCCACCCAATATGCAGAGACAAATTATCTTAGGCATACTAAAGGTGTACAAAGTGCGTGTTGCTTAGATATTTTGACAGTGAATGATTTTCAATATTAAAAAAAAACAGGTAAAATGCTATAGCCTACATATGGGGATAAGTCAGTGCAATAATAAGCAAATAAAAATAGTTTTATACTTTACATTTTTAAAGGTATAATAATCAAGAAGTTTAAAATTAGAGGTGGGTTTGCCTGGGTTGGGGTGGGGGGAGGGTGAATGTGGACAATTGTAATTGAACAACAATAAAATAATTTAAAAAAAATTAGAGTCAGCCCTGGCTGGTGTAGCTCAGTGGATTGAGCGCGGGCTGGGAACCAAGCGGTCCCGGTTCGATTCCCAGTCAGGGCACATGCCTGGGTTGCGGGCCAGGTCCCCATGAGGGCCATGTGAGAGGCAACCATGCATTGCTGTTTCTCTCCCTCTCTTTCTCCCTCCCTTCCCCTCTCTAAAAATAAATAAATAAAAAAAAAAATCTTACAAAAAAAATTAGAGTCAAAGATATGACAGTAGAAGACTACCATCTAATATCTGACTTAAAGTAAATGTCTAAAATCTAAAATACTAAAACATTATCAAGCAGGCATGTGTTGTTATAGGAATAAAAAAGATATCCCTCAAAAGGACTGGACCTCTGCAAGGGAATTGATTTTCATTGTGCCTGTCAAAAATGAAGAAAATAGTCTAGAAATAAAATGGATTTTATATAAATGGTGCTATTGTTACATATGAATTGAACATTGAGACTCCATGTAATCTGCCTAAAAACTAGATATGCAAACATCTGAAAATGAAATCTGCAATAATGTTATATAGTAAAGTAGTACAGCAAAGGGAATTCCAGCATTAAAAATATGGGCACCCAAAGAAAGACAAATTATATGAAAAGACTTTTATTCTCAAAGAAGAGTTAGTGTTAATATTGGAATTTTCAACTTGAAATAAACTTGGATACATTTTAGATTAGAAAAATAACTTTATTTCTCTAAATATGAGGGTTCGTAACTTAGTACTACAATTTCAACAGGTTAATTTAACTTAATTTTAAATCCACACATAATTTAGCTTGATTTTCTTACAGCTATTGATGTACAACAAACTTTTGCATTTCCAGTATAAGGTTTAATTACATTGTATGAATAAATATGACTGAATTTGTAGCATTTCATACTTAGCTCAAAATTCAGAACGAAACCATGCAGAAAAGCTCTTGGTTTGACCATTATAAAATGCATTTTCTTTTTTTAAATATATATTATTGATTATGCTATTACAGTTGTCCTATTTTTTTTCTCCTCTTTAGTTGGGTGTTTAGTTTAATATTATTTGATTGGGCTTTCTGACTAGGTTCACAGGAAAAGAAATCAGTGAGGAAAGGATAGCGGTGCATTTCCATAGATGTAGGAAAAAAACGGATCAAATACTTTCTATTCAAATGCTAATTTAAATAAGATAGCAGGCAATGTAAAATAATTTAAATAGTAAATTTGAGAAAAATTTTCTTGTAATTTGTTAACATATACAAATAACAGGCCTCTAGTCTGCCACATGAGCCCCCTGCCATATTTTAAAAGAATCCAGTTAGTATCAGTAGCAAATAAGAACTAGATTGCATTTCTTTACCTTCCTTTTTCCAAATACTATTTGTTCTGTCTTCAAAATCACATTCATGACTCTGGTCCTGGTGTTCAGAAACAAAACAAACATGAATAGTTAGTAGACTTATACGATCAAAGAACTTTAGAAATAGAAACATACCCCAAAGTCAGTAATAAGAAGATACTGACCCACAGAGGCACGAAATCTCTTTGTAGCAGAACAGGGTTTTGAAATCCTAACTCCACAGAGCAAGCCCAGCTTAGTTCTAATATGCCAGACTACTCCAGGGAAGCCAGACCAGGTGGAGATAAAGGCAGAACTCAAACACAAAACACAATGTGGTCTCTTTGTGGCCTGTGTGCTTTTGATGGTATCATTCCTTCTGGAATGGCTCGAGCTTTCCATCTACACCTGATGTAATTTGAACCATTCTTAAATGGCAACTCAAATTTAACTTCTTTTTACTGGTGACCTTATATGCAATCTATCTCCTCCCAAATATGTCTATTACCAGTCTATGTCTTAATGTGATCACTGCTGTGTCCCTGTTTTGTACTTTTTCTTATATATGATTAGCTCCTCACACAAATAGAAACTCCCAATATATCATTGCTTATCATTATATGTCCCAATATAATGGTTTGGATTGTAGTTTCTCAATGAATCTGTTAAACAGACACACACACATACACAAACACACACAATGAATAGATACTTAGAAATTATGAGAGTAACCATTCAGAGCAATGCTTTCCAAAATGTGATTTGAGAGTAATCTGTTCCCGAATTAGCAACAAGAACTGACCTCCTGAATGTCAGACTTTGGGGATGAGGGAAAAATTTTTTTGGGATCAAGGTGTGGACAGTATTTGGAGGCTATTACTTTGCCTGCTCAAAGATGTGAATAAAGATCTTTAGTTCAAACATCCATCAGCTTTCTAAGGTCCCTTTTTTCTAAACTCCCATCCATTATGTGTATGCTTTAGAGAATACTCAGAGCTCAGCATCAATCATTACCTTCATTCAGCTTCAATCATTTCTATGGGTCCTGCAAAAATATCTTTTAATGCATCATTTCATGAATCTATATTAAAATATAGAACCACATAGGGCTTTTTGGTATTTAACATTCATAAGTCCTCTTTGCATATGTAGCTGTTAAACTATCACTTCAACTTTTGTTTGTATGGGGGCAACTATCAGTAGCCAGAGTTTTGTACCAAAAGTTATCTATGGCTTATTTACACTATTAATTCTGCCATGCTCCTACCTATGCAACATCATGTTTTCCTGTTAAAGTTTAGCTTTGTTTGTTCAAAAGCCAATTTCTAAAATATTAGCAGAGAAGCATTGTAGGTAATGGGTTAACTTAGGCATTTTAAGCAAAGTAAAATAAAACAAGTTAACGTTGAAAAGGATAAATCATAAAGACGAGAGGCTATCAGGAAGAGAAACATCCAGCTTTTGGCATAAAAGATGAAGAAGTTATAGTGACAACTATTGGACTATTTAGACTCATTTTTTCCCTTTGTTTTCTTTTTCTTTATGAACATGGAAAGAAACAATTAGGACTACAGTAGCTGACAAAGATTTAGAGAAGCTGAATTATAACCTTTCTAGGTTGATTGAGCCCATGAACAAGACTATTTTGTTTGTAGTACTAATACCACGTTGGAGAAATATGTGTGTGTGTGTATGTATATACACATATATACATATATAGAGATATGTACATACACATATATATATATGCAAAGCAAAAGGATTTTCATATGAGTCAAAATTTGATATGCAGAACCATGGAGAATTGTTCAGGATTTCACAAGGTAATAAGAACCTTAAACAATTTATTTTGTTTCATATTTTCCTTTTTTATATAAATAAACCCTATTTTAGGTACCAAACAAGACACAGTGAGGATGACAGTTAAATATTATTTTCTGAGATCACACAATTTCTACAGAAATGCAATTTGTACAATGAGCACTGCACTTCAAATCTCATGATTTCGTTGTTCTAAAACATTATTTTAATGGAAGCAAAAGATTGAAACTCTTCTTATCAAAGCCATGGAGTAAAGTTTTATACTCAGAACCAGAAAGGATATTGAGATTGGTTCATAAACTGCAGTGTGTTTTCTATCCTTTAGGTTCTGCTCAAACTGTTCTTTCTTAATTGTTTATTAGATTTCTTCACTGAAATTGTAATAAAATGACTGGTAAAATGGTAATGGCATGATAAGGCACTAAAAACACATAATAAAACACTGTATAAGGTCAACACCCCTACAACTGCTCATCAGCTATGTCCCATTCTCAGAGGCAACCAACCACTACCATTGATTTATTATTTGTTTTCTCAGAAATATATGTTTATACAAACAATTTAAATGTGTGTGTGTGTACAAAGATCCCTTTTGTATACTCACAGACACACCATGTACAGGGACATATACTCCTTTTCTCCAGATGCATGACCTGTTGTCATACATAAAAATATACCTTGAAGATCATTTTTTAATCTATTGCCTCTATATTTTCAATAACTGCATATTCTTTCAATATATGTCCCTAGTTATTAAAACAATCTGCTATTGCTGGATATTTTTCTGGTGTTTTATTATGATAAACAACGTAATAGTTCACATATTCTTATATATATATTTACATACACAAGCCTGAAAAGTACGTTCTTAGAAATGTAATTTCCAGGTGATTTGTGTTGGAATTTTCCAATTTCAGCATCACTTTTCAAGAGTTTTCACCAATTTTTACTCTGATAGGCAGGGTATGAAGTGGCTTGTTGCCTCTTCCCCTCACCAACACAATATTATCACATATGTTTGGTTTGAGCCCCTGTGGAAAGTGAAAAATGGCATCACACTATTTGTTTAATTTTCATGTAAACATGCAGAAGATTGAGTATTTTTTCATATGCTTATAAGCCATTTATCTTTGTTTTTATTTATTACAGTGAACAATATCTTCATGCTGTGCCCATTTTTCTCTTGTATTTTGGTCACTTTTGTCACTATCTTGTTTCTAAATACACTTTTATAATAAGGAAGTTAGGATTTTGTCCATCATTTGTGCTACATGTATCTTTCCATGTTTATCTTTTGATGTGCTTTATGAATTATTTGCCCTGTAGAAAAATTTAAAGTATGAGTCAAATTTATCACCAGTCTTTTCCTTTACTGCCTCAGGCTGCTTATATCTTAATTTTAAGTTTAATTCTACTTCATGTTTATTTAAAAGACTATGCTGACGGTTACTTGTGATATGATCATATTTCCTTTTTTTACTATTCTATTTCCCCCTCACAGGGAATTTATTTTATTAACACAAATAGAAACCCAGTTTAATTAATAATTATTTATTTATTTTTCATCTGTTTTACTCATAGATGTTAACTGAAACTTGAGCATAATAGCTCCTCAATAAATACACTTTAAGTGAATTATTAATACTATTACCACCACCGTCTTCAGCCATAGCAAGTAATAACCACAGATTTTTCAAGCTGGCAGTGACCAGAGATTATCTCTAGTACAACTCCTTCCTTTGTGAAGGAAGAGACTATGGTGTGTATCCCCACCTTTGCCATTTTGTCTTGTTCAGCCCTCAGGAGATTTTACAAATCCCGGCACACAGGGCCACACCCTAAAGTTACAAAGCACTGTTAATTTAACTATTTAATTATAAAAGCCTATAGAGTTAGAGGTAGATTTTGTGATATTTCTTAAACTTTGAAGCCTCCAGGAATTTTTTAGTCCTGCTCTTCCTTCTGGACAAGCTCTGTACCTGTTACCAAATTATCATGTAACCAGTTTTTGATAAGTTTTATACCTCTGCACAGCTGAAACACAGGTGATTAGTCAAATTTAGCTTGGCATCGCAAGCCTGTTTATATTTATAGAGATTGTAGCTGCTTAAATACATTCATTTTAAGATTAACAAAAAATTTTAGCTTTTTAGGATTTCAATAATACTGAATCTTTAGCCACAAAAAGGTCATTGTGTGGCCATTGGACCTGTAATTGTCTCTAAAACAAAAAATAGGTATAACCCAGCACTGGGCATTTTCGCAAACACAGTTCCTAGCCTGTGCATGTATCATAGAAATGTGCACTTGAACCCTATATAATCTTATTAACCATGTCACCCCAATGCATTTGATTTAAAAAACAGTTTTATTTTTCTAATGCCTAACCAACTGCCCCAACAAGATTTTGATTTGAAATACTGTAATTGTGATGTGATAAAATTTATAGACAGTTTCACAGTTAAATTCTGGTGTTTCCGTTTTGTATGGTTAAACTATCTCTTTTAATTTCCATAGCAATTACAAATTGAATTATCTTAATTTCAAGGATTTATTATATTTCAATGTGTAGAAGGTAAGGGTAGTATTATATCACTTCGACACAATGGCATTCTCTCATTAATTTTTTAAAAATTTCTTCCTATTTTTTTAAATTTTATATGGAAGTTGGAATTATCTGGCTTGTGTTTATAAAGCAATAGTTGGCTATATTTAGGAGGTTATATTAAATTGAAAAATATTTTAAAATATTAAAATACTGAGTTATTCTTTAATGAAAAATATCTTTCCATGTATTCAATTCTCTTTTTTTTTCTATCTTTTTGTTTGTATCCCCGGAACCTCCAGTGCTTGAATAAATAATTCTGAAGAAATGAAAGCTGAATGTAGAAAACTTCTAGGAAGACTACTTAATCAGAGTTGTTCCAGGAAACGAACAATCTTTGGAGGTGTGCATCTTAAAAATAAATAAGTAAAAGTACATTCACTTACTTGGGATGCTGAGGAGAGTTAGGTTGGACTTGAACTACAAAGTCCCTTTCATCTTGAGTCTGCTATGACTGCAGAGGTAAAGATGCCCTAGAATTACAGCCTGGGTTGGGCATGCTTAGTGGCTGGAACAGGTTTTCACTAGTACGTACGTTTGGGCTGCAGACGGAGAGCAAGAACCTGAAGGGATATTGCAGAGACTGGAGGCTTCTCTGCTGAGAAGCCTAAGGGGAGTGTGGCTGGGCTCGGTGCTGCTAAGGTCAGGGAAGAATCGAGCCCCTCTGTACCATTTGCCTGTATCTTGGGACAAATCAAACACCTATGAGTGTGCTGCTAGAGAAGATAGCCCTGGTGAACTCAAAGATGTGCTGGTGGAGACTGCTTTCCCCCACCTCCTTTATGGCCATTAGGAGAGATTTTTATTTTATTTTTCACGGAAATCCTGACTATTTTTATTAATTTTATTACTAGTTATTTTAATTTCTTTAAAATTTCCTTATCTTTATAATTAAAATAAGTTTGAATTGCAGATTAAATTTCATACTTGTAAAAAAATCTTACAATAGTGATTAGCTCAAAGTAAACACTCATTGTCTGTTAACTATTATTTTTATTACTTATTAACTAATTAATAATAATTTTATAAGCTCCCACCTTACTATATTTAAAATATACCATTAGTTTCAATAATTTCAAATAATAAAAAAGTAACATTTAGTTTATTTGGGTTTTTTCATGTACAAACTCTGCAAACCAGAAAATAGTTACTTTTCATGTTTAAATTTTTTACCTTATGCCCATCTGGTGTAGCTCAGTGGATTGAGCACAGGCTGGGAACCAAAAGGTCCCGGTTCGATTCCCAGTTGGGGCACATGCCTGGGTTGCAGGCCAGGTCCCCAGTGAGGGCCATGTGAGAGGCAACCATACATTGCTGTTTCTCTCCCTCTCTGTCTCCCTCCCTTTCCCTCTCTCTAAAATAAATAAATAAATAAATACATACATTTTTTACCTTATTTTTATATTTCTCAGAATTGCATTGACTTATCCTTGTAGAGAGATTTTAAGCAATACTAGCTATAGTGTGTATCTTTTTCTGTTCCTGACCTACCAAAAGTAGCCATTTGTTAATTTTAAATAGTTATGATTGATTTTTTGATATTCCATTTTTGGCACTGACATTTGACTGTATATGTGACTTTTCTCCTTTCAAATATTCAGACTCCTTGACATCAAATATTTTTGACATCTAAGATAAATTTGTTTTTAATATTTTTAATTTTGTTGCTAGATTCTAAACAAATAGGATCTCATCAAAATAAAAAGCTTATGCATGGCTAAAGAAAACATCATTAAAATGAAAATAGAACCAACCATATGGGAAAACATATTTGCCAATGATACCTTGGATAAGGGTTTGATCTCCAAGATATATAAAGAACTCACATGACTCCACTCCAGGAAGACAAACAACCCAATTAAAAAATGGGCAAAAGACTTGAACAGACACTTCTCCATGGAGGACACACAGAGGGCCCAGAGACATATGAAAGGATACTCAGCATCACTAGCCATCAGAGACATGCAAATTAAAACCACAATGAGATATCACTTTCACATCAGTGAGAATGGCCATCATAAACAAATCAACAAACAAGTGTTGGAGATGATGTGGAGAAAAGGGAACCTTAGTCCATTGTTGGTGGGAATGCAGACTGGTGCAGCCACTATGGAAAACAGTATGGAATTTCCTCAGAAAATGAAAAATGGAACTGCCTTTTGGCCCAGCAATTCCATTGCTGGGATTATACCCTAAGAACCCTGAAACACCAATTCAAAAAAACGTATGCACCCCAATATTCATAGCAGCACAATTTATAATGGCCAAGTGTTGGAAGAAACCTAAGTGCCCATCAGTAAATGAGTGGATCAAAAAACTATGGTACATTTACACAATGGAATTCTACACAGCAGAAAGAAAGAAGGAGCTCCTACTCTTTGCAACAGCATGCATGAAACTGGAGAGCATTATGCTAAGTGAAATAATCCAGGTGGTGAAAGACAAGTACCATATGATCTCCCCTATATGTAGAACATAATCAGCAAAGAAAAAAACAAGGAAGCAAAATATAACCAGAGACACTGAAAACTAAGAACAAACTGACAGTAACCAGAACGGAGGTGGGAGGGGATAACAGGAGAAAAAAAAGGGAAGGACTTTCAGGATCATATATAAAGGACACAGGGACAAAAACAAAGGGGGATGGAATCCAGGGTGGGAGGTGGGGATGTCTGGGGTGGGAGGAAGTGGTGTGGTGGGGGGAAATTGGAGACAACTGTACTTGGAAAAACAATAAAAAATGCAGAAAAAAACAAAAAAAATTTTGGCTAGATTCTATTTTCTAATATGTTATTGGTAGATTTTCATAAGTGTTTATGAATTTAAAGGTTTTGCTCTTCATAACGCCATGCTATGCTATAGTGCATTTTTGCATGTTTTGGGGTATACTAAGCTTCCTTTATCTAAAATGTCTTGAATATTTTTTTTAATTTTTATATTCTATGGTACTTTAAATATAATTTGATTTATCTGTCCCTGAATGCTTGATAGAAATCCATTCTGAAGGCTTCTACTTAAAGCAATTTTTATTTTTTTATTTGTGGTATTTGGATCTGTAAGTTCTTGTGATGCAGAGCTAGACAAAAAGGAAATTTTATGAAATTTCTTATTCTTTGCTAATAACTACTATGAAAAAAGTTCTGCTGCTTCCAACTTCAAGTTTTCAGCTCTTTTGGTATAGAATTGAATATAGCATTCTCTTTGAATTAATTGAATTTCCTTTGTATTTGTAGTTATTTGTCAATTTTATTTTCAAAATTATATAGTTGTCCTTTTTTTAATTTTGCTAAGGTTTAGTAGATAACAGTGTATTTAATTGTTGTTATATTTTCATAGAATTCCCTGATATGATCTATGTTCTCTTTCCTTTTTCTAATTCATTATTTGTTTGCAGTTTGCTGTGCAAATTTCTTTCTCTTATCTTTAAGTTAATATTGATTTTCTTTTTCTAGTTTCTTGAATTTTTTTAATTAATTAATTTTGGTCACATTTCATAATGGACCATTTCATTTACTTAAACTCAACTGATGTTAGACATTAATCACATTTTAAAAATACTTGATAGGAACCCCTAGATAAGGATTTTATTAAATAACTAGGTCCTATAACCTCCACCAAGCTAAAGCATGAAACTATCACAATGATGAAATTCACCTAGAGGAAGAAAGTGATTTCTATTATAAGTGTGTATTGTTCATTCCTACAACTTTTCCTTAAGGAAACGTCCATCACCACCTGCTGCTCCCTGGAATCTAATTATCTATCAGTCCTTTCACATGTGGAACTGGGGAATTAACAGAGGGTTGTTAGTTTACCTAAAAAAGTATCTTCTATCACACCCAAAGTGGAGCACCACATGAATATTTACTTGGCAGAAGCCACTGCTATACTAGTGATGGTCATTCACATTTTAAATAATAAAGGCAGAAATACCCTAATCAAATATGGAGGTGGAAAACAAGGACAAAAATACATTGTCCATATTTTGTCTCACTAATCAGCATTGCTTGCCTTTCTTCTAAATAAACTGTAACTTCCCCTATTCAGGGCTCTTATATTTACCCAGGGTATTCAGAGTCCCTACATTAATCCTTAGACTTGACTTTCCCTCTTACCATTTTTGGCATTTTCTTAGTTGAGTAGCTTGAGTTATCCAGCAGACTGAACAATGGGCTGAGAAAAATTGACTGCATAAAAAATAAAACTATCTAAAATATATTCTTCATAATATGGAATATCTTGTACCTACTAATTATCCTTCTTAATCCAAGTACCTTTTCCCCCATTCTCCCCCTTCTCCACTGATAACCCTCCAAATGATCTCCATATCTAGGATTCTGTTCCTGTTCTGGTTGTTTGCATAGTTTGTTTGGGTTTTTCAGGTTCAGTTGTTGATAGTTGTGAATTTGTTGTCCTTTTGATGTTCATAGCTTTGATCATCTTCTTTTCCTTAAATAAGTCCCTTTAACATTTCATGTAATAATGGCTTGGTAATGATGAACTCCTTTAGCTATACCTTGTCTGGGAAGCACTTTATCTACCCTTCTGTTCTAAGAGGTAGCTTTGCTGGGTAGAATAATCTAGGTTGTAGGTCCTTGCTTTTCATCACTTTGAATACTTCTTACGTCAAAAGTTTCTTTTGACGTAAGAAGTATGTCAAAAGTTTTGAGAAATCAGCTGACAATCTTATGGGAACTCCTTTGTAGGTAACTCTCTGCTTTTCTCTCTTTATCTTTAACCTTTGGCATTTTAATTATATGCCTTTGTGTGATCCTCTTTGCATCCAACTTGTTTGGGACTCTGTACTTACTGGACTTGTATGTCTTATTTCTTTTGCCAGATTAAGGGAAGTTTTCTTTCATTATTCTTTCAAATAAGTTTTCAATGCCCTGCTCTTCTTCTCTTTCTATTGTCCTTATGATTCAGATGTTGGTGTGTTTGGAGATGTCCCAAAGTCTCCTTATACTATCCTCATTTTCTTTGAATTCCTTTTTCTTCTCATTGTTTTGTTTGCATGGTTTTTTTCTTCCTTATGTTCCAAATCATTTATTTGAATCCTGGCTTCACTCCCTTTAATGTTGGTTCCCTGTAGGTTTTCTTTATTTCACTTAATGTAACTTTCATTTCTTCCTTTATATTGTTGCCATACCCTATGAGTTCTTTGAGCATCCTGATCACCAGTGTTTTGAACTCTGCGTCTGATAGGCTAGTTATCTCTATTTAGTTTAGTTCTTTTTTGAGGTTTTGCTCTGTTCTTTCATTTGGGCCATATTTTTTTGCCTCCTCTATTTGCATCTTCCCTGTGTTTGTTTCTGTGCATTAGGTAAAGCTGGTTTAACTCCCTGTCTTAGTAGCTGGCTTATTGTAGAAAAGGCACCTGTAAATTGTGTGAGGCAACACCTTAGATACTTGCCAGGGTGGGGCAACCTGCTTCACCACGTTGTGGCTCTTGTTGGAGGCACAGAGAGGGGGAAATGCTTCTGCGTGGCTTCTGGAGGCATACTCAGCAGTTACCCTTTTTTCCATGTCTTCACTTGCTCCCCATATGCAATTGTCTGATTTCCAGCTGTTGCCCTGGTGCTGGATACCGGAGGGAGTGGGTTTATATAAGTTCTAAGTCCATTATGGGTCCTTTAAATGGCATTTCCTGAACATTTGGCAGTTTCTTCTACTGCCTCAAACCCCACTCTTTTTTACAGCCAGAACTTATGGGAATTTATCTTCCTGGCTCTGGAGCCTCGGGCTGTGTGGTCTGACCAGGGGCTGGCATCTCTTGCTCTCAAGATATCCCTCCCTATTGTTATCTACCACATATGGATAAGGGACCACCCATCCCACTACTGCTGCCTTTCCTACCTCACTGTATCTCTATGACTTTCTTCCTGTCTCCACATCTCTGTCCCTCCTACCCATTTGGATGAATATGGCTTCTTTAAATTCTTGGTTGTTGGACTTCCATACAGCTTGATTTTCTGATGGTTGTGGGTGTTATTTGTTAAGAGGTCTAGTTGTAGTTCTTTCTGTGGTTGTGTGAGGAGGAGAAGCATGGTTACCTATGCCTCTGTTTTGACTGCTGAAACTTTTTTTTTTTAAAACAGCAAAATTAGTTAGCTAAAGGAGTTACCTTAAAATGAGTAGACTGACAATGAATAAAATAAAGAACAATTCCTGATGTGAATGATCATTTTAGGGAAAATACAATCAAGTTTTTTTTCAAATGTTGGGTCATCCCAAGCCTTACTTTTACAATAGTTGAGTGCATAAAACTTTTTAAGGATGTTCAAATTTTGAGTTTTTGTGTAGGAGGAGCAATAATAAAAAATAGTCAACAGCTCTTTTGGCTCTAATGGATATTGCAAAAGGTTATAGTATATTATAGGATATATTTATTAGACATGTTAAATATATCTAATCAAAAATGCCAAGTTTTTTTTTCCCTCCCAACTTCTAAATAATAGTATTAACCAAGAATTTTATGTAGCTTGATTAAATTTTAGACAGGTTGTTTTCTGATTCTAGTTTGTCCACCTAACCTCAACTCCTTTTTCTTAGAGCATTTACTTTACAACACTTGTTACTATAAATTATTTCTATGTCCCTTCAGGATATATATCTTTTAAAAAGTCTCCTCTCAGTTTTACAACCCAGAATGTCTTTCTCAAGGACCTAGAAGCCATCTGTAATAATGTAAACATTAAGATCTGTAGCACCCCCATCTCCCTGTTTCTGTGGGAGGCTAGGAGCCTAATGTTGAAGGATGTCTTGCTCCAAGCCCAAAAACTACCTCATGTCATAAAGATATGAAAAGTTTAATTTTCCTTTGGGTAAGACAAATTAGCCAACACAAAGGGTCTAGATTGCACCCTCTCTCTAGTGCTTAATAATCCTGTCTTTTGTTTCAGCAGAGCTGAGTTCAACAGGACTTATCCTCTACAGCAATAGCCTTTGGGGGAAAAAAGTCTTTCTTGCTAGTTTAACTTGTCCAGTGCAATTTTTCCTTTGACAAGCATTCGTGCTAAAACCAAAAATAAAGCAGTATAAAGAGACAGAGAAAATAATGTATTGTTTTTATAGAGTGTACTCTGTGGGTCCTGTCTGATAATAGAATGTCTGAATAGAAATCCAAAGGAAAAAAGAAATATAGGTATATGGATTGTATAGAAACTGAGTGATGAACACTTCAGACAAAACAAAACAAAATAAAAAGCAAGTATGAAAAATCCTTGATGTGGCAGTGTACCTGGAAAGTCTGAGAAACATCAGGGAGATATTTTTTCTCCATGGGACATCATTATGAATGAGATCTTTTAAAAGTCCAATTATTGCTTAGATGAGAAAACTGAGGCTCAGATGTTTTGATGACTTCTGTGGATAAATGAAGAATATCTATTATTGAAGCAATTTAATAATCAATGTGATTGTTTTGTTGAGTTGTGTTTTCTTTAATAAAAAAAATGCTAAGGAATTATCAGCTGGAAACAACTCTATCAGTTCACACCAGAAAAAATGTAATCATTCATAAGAAATGGCAAATTTATAAAAAAATTTCAATGGTAAATTATAATAAAAAATCTTTAGTAATTAAAAATTAAAAACATCAATCTTGAATGTCAATTCTATATATTATGAAAATAAAGTTTTAATTATTGACCAAGGTACCTTAGTGAGAAATTGGTTCATAAAGTATCTCCTTGCATATCCCCCTATTAATATTGATTGTATAATAAATATAAAATAGGAGAAGGATCCAAACAGTAATGAAAGCTTTTATAACTTAAATATAACAATTGTAGAAGGTAGTATAGAATTCTGGCTCTGTCATTTTTCAGGTTAATAACTTTGGGAAAGTCATTTAAATTCTTTAAGCTATAATGTGATCATTTATAAAATGAGGATATTGATATACACCTCACAGAGCTGTTATAGGATTAACTAAAATAGTGTATGAAAACTACTTAGTATAACAAATGCTTAGTGTTAAAAAATATCAGTTATTTTCAACATTAATATTTTATTATGTTACTAAATTGACTGCAAAGCTCCTGGATTTAATGTAACTTTTAGTACATTTTCAATACTGAAAATTTAGCATTTAAAATAGAGAAAATATTATAATACATGTTTTTGTGGTTCTATACCCAACTGCCTAACTTTTCTCTCCCCAGCAATGGATTATTAGAAAATAAATTTCAGTCATTCTATCATTCAGTCAATAAATATTTGAGAATACATCTCAAAAAATAAGATTCTCAAAAAATAACATACTTTAAATACCACTCTCACAGTTAAAACATTAACAATAATTCCTCAATATCATCAAATATCTAGTCAATGTTCAAATTTCCCTGATTATCTTAAAAATTATTTTTTCAATTTTTTTATTAGTTTAGGAATAAAAATGCAAATAATACTCATGAATTAAAGTTGGTTGGTATGTTTTAATATATTCTGTCAGTCTGTCACTCCCATTCTCTCTCCTTCCCTATTCCCTCTATCCCTGTCTTCTTTAAGAATTCAGACCATTTTTATTTAAATTCAAGACTAAATAATGCTAACCCTTCTATCATGTTGTAACTACAGGCAAGATGGCTCTTGGTGAAAAGAAAAAGTGAGTGATTAATTGGTCACTAGGCCTTTGATTGAGACAGAACAGGTGGGGAATGACTTCTAGTTCAATAGATGGGAAGCACTGAGGAGAGGGGGCGTGTCCTGACAGGGCTGTTTGAAGTCAGGGTGAAGCAGTCAGTCAGACTTAGCAGTAAAATCAATAAAGGCAAATTGTTTGCAGCTGCTCAGAGAGTTCTTCTTGATAAACAAGATTTTGTCATTAAAGATTACAGAATAAGAAGGCACTATAAAATAGTCTACAGTTCTCACCAGATAATCCCAAATGAGGTAATCATTTCACTTGAACCCTCTGATCCTATCACAGTAAACCTTTAAAAAGAATTTCCTGGAACATAGCAATGATTAAAGCCACTTTCCAAAACTTCTCACATATATTTTATGGTATTTTCTCTTTTTTTTGAAGTAATGAAGCAATAGAAATACAACTGCGGAAGGAATGATGATGTTCACATACAGATGTTAATTAAAAGAACTATACAAAGTGAATACTGCAATCTGTGAAACAGTAATTGTACAAACACTTCTTTTCCAGAGAATCATTTCAGATGGCCGGAGAACCCAGCTGATTAAGAGGGATATGGTTAAATTTAGCCAGAATACTGACAGTTCAAGGAAGAAGACACAGTGTGCAGACTGTAAATTGAATGAGAATTTCTAACAAGTTGATAGGTGCTGCTAAACTTTGACTTCCCAACACCCCAGTGAACATATGATCCTGAGGAAGAAAGTTAATGTAAAGAAATTAGAAATATTTTGAAAACCCGAAGGTTCAGCAGGAGGAAAAGTAGTGTCATCATCCAAAAAGACACTCACCCGCACAGGGTACAACAACAGTGTGCCATCTGACAGTGGCGATTGTGTGCACTTAAGCAAATAGTTTGATTTCTCTGAGCTTATCCTCTTCTTCTTTGGTGAAATAAAGATAAAAATATCTACCCGGAAAACATGCTGCCATATTTAAATGATCTATCGCAATGCTTGTCATTTGACTATGTTTACAAAAGTGGCAAGTGTTCCTCACACCAGAGGATATTAGACTCTTCAAATTGCAAGGCACTTAAAGCTCAGCTGCTCTAATCACAATGTTAAAATTAATATCATTATTATTTTTAAACCCCTGTGACTTCTCTGCCAAGGATTTATTCCATTGATAATTATGTGCTTCTAATGATGGAGTGTCCATATCCTCTTGAGTTTCACCGAAGTGCTTTCGAATACACATAGTCACTTGTGAAAGGGGAGTTTTGCTTTTGTTTCAATCTGAGCTAGGAACTATTTTGGCTTTCCTGCTAAGCATGTTAAATTAGAATACACTTCACTGTTGTTTGCTAGGCTGGATCTTATATATATATTTTTGTTGTTGAAGGAGATGGAGGCATGTGCATTTTAAAACCATAAGCACCACAGTGTCCAATATATAATATCTTCCTTAAGTGCTTGCTGTTGGTGATAATGATAATCAACCTATTTCTGAACTTTGTGCCTACAGCAATCATTTTGAAGCGATTTCAAAGTTCTGTATAAAATTCCTCTCCTCTTGTGTCTTCAGAATATACAGCTGGCCTCCATTATCTCAGGCATGCTTCTGTGGCATGTGTGTTTTGTATTATTGCTCATTTGTTTCTTTCTCTGCCAACACATCTATTCTGTGCATGACTTTTGGCCTCCTCGTCTGTCTAAGTATTGTCCTTGGCTGTTTCCCTGCCATCATTTCTATTGTGTCTTGCTTTCTGGTCACTCTGTTTGATGACATCTGAGCAACACTTCGCACTCATTAATATCCTCCATGAGTTGCTTCATAATAGAGAAACCCTGCTGAGTCTCTGCACAGCTAAGAAAGAAACCTGTCTAGCTTTTGATAAAAGCCTGTATACAGATTATTTGTAATTTAGGAGACTGTCAGAAGTTAATGACAGGGAAATAAAGGCAGATACAACTACTTGAGACTTTCTTTGAAATGGGGTGTGTGTTTGTGAAAGAGAGAGACACAGAGGGACACACATACTCAGATATAACTTATTTGAAGAAGAAGCATGCACATTGTCAAAATATAGTTATGAGAAATGGGTCATCCAACTAGAAGTAATGCTTAAAGCATTTTGTTAAAGCATGCCCATGGTGATTATTATTGCAGAACTGAATTATACAAAGTTTAATAAACAATTATGAAAACAATGCCTAGTCTCTTTAATGTATATTGTATGTATGCATGATGTACTTTATAAGACATGTAAATGCTTTGACCACCTCAGTGATAATAAGAATATTCTAAAATGGGCATGTATATCTTTTCCAATGCCTAATTCCTGTTAGAGGAGACAAAAAAAGATAATTAAATGCAACACTGTTCAAAATGACCAACTTATCTACTCCCCCTTTGACCTCAAAGGCCACTTTATCCTTTCATGCAGGACAGATATTCCCTCTTTGTGTGTCTAAAGCTGCTGTTGGCTTTTTTATTTTAGAATTTCTGGTGAGGAGGTCCATATAAAATCTGATACGCACATACTAGGAGTTTCTGCATTAGTTGTAACTTCCGGAGTAAAAAGCTATAAAAGATCATTTACAGTTCAGTCAAGGTGTCTGCTAATACAGTGGCTGTTAAGTTCATGAAAAACACATCAGCTAATATTAAGAATGACACAAAGAGTGTGTTCACCCAAAACTTGAAGTCAGAGCACAAAGAATAATATAAAAACCTTTCATATGGAAATTAACCTCCACAAAGGAAATCCTGGTAGGAGGCCAGGGATTTTACTTCACTCACCACTTCCCTAGGGTGAACTGAAGTTTGAAAGGAGCTCTGGGTTCACTCTGGTTTTCCTCCTCCTAAAATTTCTATCTTGAAAGTGTGCCTGATTACTTTGAAAACTCTGTGTTGTTCTTTCTCTTTCTGTCATATTCTTTTTTTAAAAACTTTTCACTTGTATATTTAAGTATTTTTCCAATTGTTTTAGGTAATAGTAAAACACATTTGAGTTACTTCAAATGTTAGAAATACTTACAACTATTTTGTTATTGGAAAAATTAAAGTAGCTTCAACATATAGTCATTATTCTTACAGCAGACAAACAGCATACATACACACCATAGAATCCATGGGTACCAGGATTTGGACAAGTAAACATTATCCCAAAGATACTACTTACATTTCAATTGGGACTGGTTGCCTAGGAACCAACTCTTTCTCCCAGACCCAAGGAGGGCTTGTCCTACTAACGATGACCGAGGTTTATTAGCTCCATTAATTCTAATCTCTAAAATTTGTACCCAGGGACAGAGTACAAAACTGTCTTTCTAAACTTTGGCCTGCTATTGGCCAAACACATAAAACTTGTACTGGACACTTATGCTATAGAAGTTTCTACAAATCAGCTAACCTGCTCACTATAATATTTACACAGAGGGTAATAAAGCCATCAGGCATATGGACACATGCCAGATAGGGAAAAGATAATAGCGACAGTGGAAAATGCCTGGCCTGTTGGTAATTTCCTGCAAACTTGGCCCCTTGTTTCTCTGTTTCATGCTACTATATTATAACTTTTGCTCTAAAATAAGTTAGGTCTGGGAAGCTGTATGTTGGCTACAGAGAGGTCCTGTTTAGGTTTATTTTATGCTGGAGTCTGCAAACAGAAAATATCTTTTATTGAACAATGAATGGAATCCCAGTTTCACAGACAAAAGCATCAACACAAAACCTTAGTGGGGACTCGGCAGTCCAGCAATTGTGAAACCATACAAATTACAGTGTTTTCTCTTTTTATTTAATAATTTTTATTGTATTTTCCATTACCATTTAGTCCCCTTATACTCCTCCCCCCTACAATCCCCACACTGTTGTCCATGTCCATGAGTCCTTTTTCCTATTTGCTCAGTCCTCCCACCCCCAACCCTCCACCGCTTAGCTGTCATCCCGCTCACAAATATGAGTCTGTCTCTGTTTTGCTTGTTAGTCAGTTTGTTCATTACATTCCACATATGAGTGAGATCATATGGTAATTTTCTCTCTCAGACTGGCCTATTTCACTTAATGTTTTCCATGTCTATCCATACTGTTGCAAAGGGTAAAACTTTCATTTTTACAGTCAAGGAGGACTCTATTGTGTAAATGTCCCACAGTTGTTTTATCCATTCATCTACTGATGGACACTTGGGCTGCTTCCACATTGTGGTGATTGTAAATAATGTTGCAATTAACATAGGGGTGCTTATATTCTTTTGAATTAGAGTTATGGGTTCCTTCCAATATATTCCCAGAAGTGGTTCAAAAGGCAGTTCTATTCTTAGGTTCCAGCCAAGATGGAGGCATAGGCAGAAACACTCCACTTCCTTGCACAACCAAAAGAAGGATAACAACTAATTTAAATACAAATAACAACCAGAACTGCCAGAAAAATATTTGCATGAAAGTTCAACAACCCAGGAGTTAAACATTCATCCAGACTGGTAGGAAGGGCTGAGACAGGAAGCTGGGGCAGAGAGGACATGCTGCAAGGCAAGGGAGTCAGTCAACCATGCATGTAATTCCACATTTGTGTGCAGATAAGCTGGGAGGAACTACGAGGGTGTGAGATAGATTGGGAAACCCAGGATTTCAGTGAGAGAAACTAAAGAATCAAAATTCCTGGCTATAAAAATTCTGTGGGGGTTGTGGCAGTGGAAGATACTCACAGCCTCACAGGAGAGTTCACTGGAGAAGACCACAGGGTCCTAACACAGACACAAACACTCCCACCCACCAGTCAGCGCCTGAAAGGTCGCTATCCACCTGTGGGAAGCAAAGGAAGTGACTGAAAGTGGGATGAGCCCAGCAATTTTCCCTCGCTGATCCCTCCCCGATGCAGAGTGCCACTACACAGCAAAGAGGGTTGCCTCGCTCTGGTGAATACCTAAGGCTCTGCCCCTTACTACATAACAGGTATGCAGAGACAAAGAATATGACCAAAATGAAAGAACAGATCAAAACTCCAGAAAAAGAACTAAGCGATGAGCAGATAGGCAACCTATCTGATGCAGAGTTCAAAACATTGGTTATCAGTTTGCTCACAGAATTGATTGAACTCAGTTTCAAAATAGAGGAAGACATGAAGGCTATCCAAAGTGAAATAAAGGGAAATGTACAGGAGACCAACAGTGAAGGGAAGGAAACTGGGCCTCAAATCAGTGATATGGAACAAAAGGAAGAAATAAACACCCAACAGGAACAGAATAAAGAAACAATAATGAAAAAAAAAAAAAAGATGAGGAGAGGCCTACAAACCTTTGAGACAACGTTAAATGTTCCAACATCTGAATCATTGGGGTACCTGAAGGAGAAGAGGAAGAGCAAGATATTGAAATTTTATTCCAACAAATAATGAGGGAAAACGTCCCCAATATGGTGAAGGGAATAGACTTCCAGGAAGTCCAGGAAGCTCAGAGAATCCCAGAGAAGTTGAACTCTAGGAAGCACACACCAAGACACATCATCATTAACTTACCTAAGATGAAAGATAAGGAGAGAATCTTAAAAGCAGCAAGAGGAAAGGAGAGAGTCACCTACAAAGGAGTTCCCATAAGACTATCAGCTGATTTCTCAAAAGAAACTTTGCAGGCAAGAAGGGGATAGAATAAGGTATTCAAAGTCATAAAAGGCAAGGACCTGCATCCAAGATTACTCTATCCAGCAAAGTTATCATTTAGAATGGAAGGGCAAATAAAGTGCTTCCCAGATAAGGTCAAGTTAAAGGACTTCATCATCAGCAAGCCCTTATTATATGAAATGTTTAAAGGACTTAAGACATAGAAGATCAAAAACTATGAATAGTAAAATGACAACAAACTCATAACTATCGACAACTGAACCTAAAAAACAAAAACAAAATCTGAGCAAACAACTAGAACAAGAACAGAATCACAGAAACAGAGATCACATGGAGGGTTACCAGTAGGGAGGAGGCAGGGGGAGAATGGGGAGCAGAAAGGTACAGGGAATAAGAAGCATAATTGGTAGGCACAAAACAGACAGGGGAAGGTTACGAATAATATAGGAAATGGAGAAGACAAAGAAGTTATATGTATGACCCATGGACATGAACTAAAGGAGCAAGGGAACATGGGAGGGTGGGTGGGGCAATGCAGGGAGGAGGAGGTAAAGGGGAGAAAAAATTGGGACAACTGTCATAACATAATAAAAAATATAACTAAAATTAAAAAAAGACAGCTCTGTTTTTAATTTTTCAAGGTATTGCCATAGTGCTTTCCACAATGGCTGTACCAATCTGCATTCTCACCAACAGTACATAATTGTTCTCCTTTCTCCACATTCTCCTCACTTGTTGTTTGTTGATTTATTGATGACAGCCATTCTGACAGGTGTGAGATTGTATATCAGTGTGGTTTTCATTTCAAAGGCTGTGAGAGCTAGTAGGTAGGCAGTCTTCTCCTGCTTTAATCTGCTGTGCATCACAGATAAATTCCCACATGCTTGAGGATATTGATTGTTAGAAAACAGTTTGCATTGGTGCTGCTTATGAGAATCTCAGGATAAAAAAACTGCCCATGAGTACACCTAAATCAGGGATTCTTCAACTGGGGCTGTGGATTGAATTCAAGAATCTATGCACCTGTACTTCCCAAACTATTTGCAGAATTGTATAGCAGTGTGTATTTTTTCCCCAAGGGATTTTTTTCCAAATACACTTTAGTTATTTCCTAAAAATAAATGTTGTTTTCAAATGCTACAAACCACCATTTGCACTGTCACATAGAGAAACCAATACTTGTGATTGAAAGTTATATGTGCACTTTGGGACATGGAAAAATATAGCAGATATTTTAGGTACATATTATATATTGTGTGAGATAAACAAGCTATTTCCTTTTATTTTCACATCTTATGTGAAAATAAATGGTGAATTTAGTTGCTTTTACATGAGTTTATAATGAAAAATTCTGTTTGGCATTTACATATAACTAACCATAAGAACTTGATCATTTCTAAAGTAAAATAATAAACTTCTACAGACATAAACAAATAGATATTTCTGTGAGGTAGACAAAAGTTATATTTACTCAGATGATTAATGACATTAACAGAAAAAATATAGATATTTAATGAAATGTGAATTTAATAAAGTAGTATAGTTACTCTGGTTTCTCCATCAGGAGGAAAAATTTAACTACTAGTGTGAACATTAATTTCTGGAGTGTGAGGCTGTTCACCGAATCTCACCTAATAATCAGTGCACATCATATCCAAGCATTCCTTCAGCCTTCCTGTTGCACAGTCTTGAAATGAAATACCAAACAGCCTGAGTCATATGAACATTGATATCCAATCATGAAGCCGGATTTTCTTCTCTGCCATGAAATATTGAGGTGACAGAACATGCATTAATCACAAAATATTTTACACGCTTTTATTGTGTGTTTGTCCTAAAAGGTTAGGAAAACAAAATATTTATAGAAATAATGTCTTCCTAATAATCCACCTGAAAGAACTATGTTTAGAAAGAGAAATGATTCAAACTGTTAAATTTAATTGGAATCTAGCTTTAGCACTGCCGAGAAAAGTCTCTGTCTCAGTTCGTAGGGACAAAGGTATACATAAAGAGGGGCATATCTTCCAAATAAGTCTAGGAATTTAGCTGAGGCAACTACTTTCAGAAAATAGTTAAATAGTCACACCACTTCTGAGTTGATGCCAGATAAATACAAGGTCAAAGATGTAGATTTGGAAAATCTAGAAAAGAAATACATCTACATTTTAGTAAGCAATTCCCAATGGCTAAAGCAGGGACAATTTGATTGAAAAATCAATATTATACTGTTGGTTTCTAAATCAAAATATAAAATAAGTATCCATGAGTTCATATTAACATAAATAATAAATGAATACATAAATTTTTAAAAAATGACAGACAAATCTTTCTTACAGAAGGATTGCTCCAGGAAATGAAACTTAGACACCTCACACACTTTTGAGGGAGCACTTAGTGACTCACTTCCAAACAATAATACGAAAGAGGAAAATAGCTCCTTTGCAA
Source organism: Micronycteris hirsuta (assembly GCA_004026765.1). Lineage (NCBI taxonomy): Eukaryota > Metazoa > Chordata > Mammalia > Chiroptera > Phyllostomidae > Micronycteris > Micronycteris hirsuta. The sequence goes on from PVJI01001218.1 coordinate 64,004, forward strand.
TGACACAATCAGGCCGATATTACCTAAACCAAGTGATGCTGTGTCACTCACGAGTGATGTCATGGGGGTGTCATGATATGATGTGGCGAGAAGGGCACTTCGCCTCTGTGGTCTAACATCTAAACTCAGAAAACTGCAGGCCAATCACAAAACAAACATCAGAACACCATACATGAGGGACTTTTTGCAAAATGCTTGACCAGTACTATTCAAAACCATCAAGGTCATTAAAAACAATCAAGAAAAGTCAGAGGAACTCTCACAGACCATCAGAATCTAGCTAGAGACGTGAAAACTAAATGTAATGTGCTGTCCTGCGTTGGATCCTGGAACAGAAGAAAGACAGTAATGGAAAAACTGGTTAAATTTGAATCAAGTCGGAGGTTAGTTAACAGCAATGTACAAATATCAGTTTCTTAGTTTTGACGAATGACGCTCAGTCATGAAAAATAATAACTTTGGGAAGAAATTGAAATTGGTTAGAAGTACACAGAAAAATCTCTGTAAAATCCTTCAACTTCCTTTTAAATCTAATATTTTTACAAAAAAAAGAAGTTTGTTAAAAGAAATACCTGCTTGTGAACCCGTTGAAATTAACATTTCAAATACCAATTAATGAAATTTTTCTTTCTAATTAATGCTTACACTGAGGAGAAAGTCAGTATACTTTCCTGTTTTTCTCCACAGTTTCTCTCTGTTCTACTCTTAGTCATCTCATAGATGTTATTTTTAATACTATCCAGAAAATATGGTCAGTGTACATGATTAATCTACATTTATTTGTTATTGCTTTAAAGAAATCATTGTGCTTAATTTTTAAATTTCTTGGTGGTAAATATAGCACATGTTGGCCACAGCTTTATTACACTTTTAGTTAGTTAATGAGATACTAAGAGATTATACATGATTTAGAGTAGAATGTTTATATACATTTTAATATTACACATTGATAGTGTAGATAAAATCAACATGTGGCTAAAGAAGTATTACTCACTAGCCCCTCCTTAAATTAACATGTAAACTGGGAAGGCCAGGGAGTAATAAACAACAAGCAAATGAATGCATAAATAAAGTAACCAGTCAGTTTGTACTTGTTCCACAGACACACAGTACTGTATGTTGTTTTTCCTTAAGCATTGAGAAAGTTATGCTGTGCATTTAGCAAATGACCTGTTTTCTCCAGTTGCTATATATGTGAAAATTACTCAGAAGAAATGCTTGCAATGATGAGATTCTGACATAGCTGGTTTTGAGCCAAATCCTTTTGGTCTGGTTCCATTACATTCTGGGAGTCATGACATTGTTATGAACACACAATTACAACTCCACATGAATAGATAGACATGTAAGATGCACAGAATTGAATCAATACCCAATTGCCAGAGCATCCCTCTGAAAAAAGGAAGAGGACTTACAAATGGACAAGTTTCCATGCAGGAAAGAATTTTCTGTTTTTTTCCCAATAATAATCACAATTCTGTTCTTGTACTCTCACTGATTTCTTTTTAAAGGAGAAAAGAAAATAGAAAAAAAAATTTGTATCAAGATTAGCATTTATATTTTCCTTGCTGTAACATTTATTGCAAACTTTTCTCTGTTGCCAGATGAGTTCTTGACTAAAGGGTAAACAAAAAAGAACACAGTGCAACTCATTTCCTCTTTGAATCCATAGTCAGGGCATAGTTAGAGCTTCCTTTGCATATGAATAAAGTATATCTTTAGTATATGCATGATTTAATATGTATAATAGTGCACATATGTATTTTGTTACATATTATGACTCATAGAGGAACAAGAACATATTTGAAAGACAATTTACAATAAATTCTGCTTCTTGTCTATCAAAAAGATTTTCGTGAGAGCTCTTCACAGTCTTCTATGGAATGTAATAAAAAAATTGTTAAAATGTATAGGGTCGACATCATTCCCCTTCCCCACTCTCATTCCTTCTATGTTGGGCATTTCACCTACCCACCAACCTTACAGTTTGAAGGGAGTAAGGGAATGCCAAGGAAGCCTGACAGTACTGCAGTAGCGGAACCCATCACAGAACCTGTCACTCCATACCATGCTCCCCTTGCCACGTAAGTCCTTCTCCTTTCTCCACCTTTCTCTCAGAGGATCGTGCTGCTTTCAGGCAGAGCTATCATCTCTCGGGGAAGATCATACTTGTCAAAGCCAACTATATACTTCTCTCTGTGTATATACACAACTCTTTTAGTGTGTATTCCACAGTCGTAAGCACATGCCTACATGCTTCTCTCATTAGAACAGGGCCTGCTGACTCCATGACTCCACATTGTTAATCTTATGTTTCCAGTGGAGCTTACAAATGGCTCCATGTAATTATTAACAACTTTTGTAAAAGTAATACAATAGAAAATGCCTATGTTCCTTTCTATTGGTCTGTACATGCAAAGAAAACTTGATTCCTTCTGGCAATTACATAGTTCCAGTACTGTTGCTCCAGTACTGTGCTTCTTCTAAGTATATGAAGGACTCAGAAGGGATGTTTTGTTTTTCAGAAAGTCTTCAATTATACAATCAGCACAGGAAAAGTGTAGAGTCATGTGCCAATACCCATTTGACTGACTATGGCAACTGAACATGGAAAATATTTTCAGGTTGCAAGGTGAAAGTGTGAAACGATTAATGCATTTTTACTTGAAGCATTTTTTCCTCCAACAATGACATATTAATAAATGTTTGTCCTTTTCAAATATAGACATTTAGTATAAATGGTTTCTACTCGGGGTAAGTCCCTTTTTAGAATTTAAATTTGGAAGCTTAAGTTTGGAAAATGTAACTGCTTAAAACAAGTAGAACAGGAGTAGTCACATTCATGCCTCTGAGTGCACCAGAAGGTGCAAAGTTGATTGTTTCATCAAATGCTGCAGACTTTATTACTTCTAGAGTGAAATCTACAAGCATAATAAAATTGAGTTGGGTAACTAAAGGTGGATGTCTACCGTGAGGGAACCTCACAAATTCTCTCACTAAAAGAACAAAAAGAAAGCACATATGGAAAAGACAGGAAAACATATATAAGTTAAATTGGAAACTGCTTAGAAGAATAAGAAGTAATATTAACAAATTGATAGAATAATAAACTGGGAATTCCTTCTCTACTTTCTACCCAGAGCAAAATATTTGATATGCATAATTCTTGGTTAAACAGATTGAGTTTAATTATAACACCAGAAGAGTATATCATCAGTTTTATAAGGAGTGTACATGTAAAAAATAAATCTTAGTCAATGGTGAAATAATTAATGTCAATCTTAAAAGTACAATTTAAGATTGAGCTTCATTTTCTTAACTGTTTTATTTTTTGCCTACATGATGGAGACACTTCGCATCTTCTAATTTTTTTTTTCTGTGCTGACATTACTTAAATCCATGCAGAAATTGTTTATTATCTTTAAATACATGGGAACTTTTGATGAAGTACAAAATAAGCAATGCAGTTGGAATCTATGTTTGTGCGGAGGTGTGAGGACCCCACTTCAGAATGGCCTCTGTGGGAGAGCAGGAAAAGCTGTTCGTCAGGTTACTAACAAAATGTCCTTTTGCCCAGCTTTGCACATACACTGCTTATTTATTACTTGAGGAAGGGTTTATCTACCATGTCTGCTTATAAATAATTTTTAGTCTAGATATTTTCTAGGTATTCCTTTATTATTCTTAATCTCTGTACTAGTTTATCACTTTTATCACATATATTTCTATACAAATTTTGAACCTCCTATGGTTCCCATTGACTTTATATTAAGATCCAACAGATGGAAGCACAGCAGTGACATGTATAATGAGACAATAGGACAATGTCACGATAGAGTTCCTATTTCAGAGAAAAAATAAGGTCTGCTGACGTGATGTTCTCAGAAGCCTAGAGCAACCATGTAATAATTTGAAATGCTGGTATTATGTTAACTAGAATAAAGTTTCTAAGAAAAAACACTGACATTTGAAATGTTATTATGTTAATAAGAATAAAGTTTCAAAGAAAGATCATCAATTTACCTGTATTGCTCATATGATATATAAAGACAGTATTTTCAGAATATCAATGAATTGTCATCCACTATACTACATTTTCTATGTATATGAGTGGCCTGATTAACAATTCAGAAAAGCAGAATTGGTGAGTAAATGTATAAATATGTGTTAACTTGGTCAGAGAATTATCCATGAAGATGAACTATGTGCCAAAAAGATAAGGATGAGTAATTAAGAATATAAAAAGGAAAAAAATCCCGATGGTAGGAAAGCTAAGAAGAATGGTGATATAACAGAATTGTGGTACCAGAAATGAGGCATTTCCCATTTTCTTTTCAGAATGATGAAAATCCACAGTAATAGTTTAACTAAATGTCATCAGAAAACAATGGATACATTATATAAACTATTTTCTTAATTAAACCCAAGTGTGTCAGGATGACCATATACACATAATACAAACTAGAATTCTTTCCTCAACTTTCTATAATTCCACAATTCAACTTTCTGTGAATCTACTTATGGTACGTAATCAATAGTAAAACTTCTGAAAAACCAGTCTTTATTACATGATTAGTTATATAATGGGTTATCTCATCAAGATAGTTCACCTGAAAAGGGTAATATTAATCCTAAAGTAATGAATCTTTAATGATAGACGGGTATTATAGCAAATGAATAAGAAAGTTATCTTAAGAAACTGCATTTTTGAGAAAATTCAAGCTCTAAAATTAGTTTACTTAGACATTATTTGAATTCTCAGGTATTCTGTTAGGAAGCAAGCACCGAGACTTTAAATGAAAAAGAGTCTCTTTGGGCAAGTACCTTTTCCTCCGGTTCAAAATGCACGCATGCGCGCCCCTGCACACATCTCAAATAGATCGACAAGCGATCCTCACTCAAGATCTGTGATTTAATCGTGAACCACCATGGATGATGCTATTCATGCATAATCTTAGCAAGAAGGAAAAACATGGCTTATGTGTCATTCAAGATGTCGATTAGTAGCTTAGTTTTTTTTTTTTCTTTTGTGTTTTATATTTTATTTTTAGTAGCTTGATTTTCTATATAATACCTTTACCTTGTCTGTTAGATTTTTACTATTTCTTGATTAATATACGGTCTCTCATTCCATGCCAAAATTCCAGTTTCTACAATTAAATTAAGACCATGTGTTCTTGTATATTGCTAGAAGAATTTGGTTTTTAGTTATTTTCAGAATACAAGCTGTTAAACACCAACACTGTTTTATGTTTTTCTTTTTTGAAATCATGCAGTCTTAACTGTCCCACTGAGTTTTACTGAGACTTCTTAAGCCACTTATTATTTTAAAAAAGTGATAAAGTAAGCAATTTTCAACCTTTTTCACCTGATGACACACATAAACTAATTACTAAAATTCTGTGGCAGACCAAAAATGGATGTATTTTTTGCTGATTTGATGAAAATAGGCATAATTTTGATTCATTCACTTTGTATGGCTATTGTTATGCTGCTGTTATTTTTTAATTTGACAATCTAAAGGAAAAGAGGTCAGTGCCCCTGACTAAATACTCAGGAATTGTGTGTTTAAAAATTCTTGTGGCACACCGGTTGAAAATCACTGTATTAAGTTATTGTTCTAATTAGAAGTAAAGCTTTAGGGTAGGGATAGGTTTGTGCATTTTAACATCAATCTATAAAACAGATTTAAGGAAATAAGTATCATTACACACACAGCTTATTCTTTCTTTAAAATGTGAGTGTATGTATGAATAGAAGAAAATATGTGTACATTTTAATACACTGGAAAACTTAAATGTGTGTGTAAATATATACACACATATATAGTATATATTACATATAATATATATAACATATACATCTATGTAATTTCCCAAACTAGAGATAACTACTAAATCATTTTAGGAATGACTATAAAGATACACAAACACACACTTATATTCATTCACCAACATACACACAAACATAGTGTATATGGGTGTGTGTGTTTTCATAAGAAGGTTCTAGTAGCACTTAGTTGTCTTTAACTTCGTTCAAAATAATTTTGTCAGGTTGTATTGTGACTGCTGTCATCAACATACATTTTTAAAAAACATATCAAAATTGGTGAATTTTTGTGTAGCCATTTTAATATTGCAGATGGAAGAAAAACACAGTATTTATGGCTTATTATGCTTTATTATTTCAAAAAAGGTAAAAATGCAACTGAAATGCAAAAAAAAGAAAACATCTGTGCAGTGTACAGAAAATATGCTATGACTGATTGAACATGTCAAAATGGTTTTTGAAGTTTCATGCTAAAGATATTGTGCAGGACGATGCTTCATGGTCGGGTAGACCAGTTGAAGTTGATAGCGATCAAACTGAGACATGGATTGAGAACAATCAAAGTCATACCACATTGGACATAGCTGACATACTCAAAATACTCAAATCAATAAAGTCATTGGTAAAAATGAAAAATATCTTATTTTACAGAAAAAATCAACTTTTTGGCCAACTCAATATATACATAACATGTATCTATATTATATTTTGACATGTATGTATTTGGTCATAGAAATGTTATAGTTCACATGGTTATGTAATGAGTTCCATACAGAGAAAAAAACACTCAATATTTTATTAAAATATTTGATGTTTTTCTTTTCTTTTGTAATTGTTGTTCGATTATAGTTGTCCCAAAATAGCTGATGATTCCCAGCTGTATATGTTTTCATTGACATGAATTCTTATTTTGAAAAAGCTGGTCACGAGAGAGGGACTGAAACACTATTTCCTCATGGAAAGTTTTTATTGTCATTGACTTGCCCTTGGAGAAGGAACGACCAGAGACAAGGACACATGAAGTGTTACACAGCATGCTTGTACTTTGTCTACATGAATGTTTTTCTAGTGATCAGTGTTTGTAGCTTGTAGAATTATAACTTGCATGTTTCATTTTCAATAAGGGTCAAACAATCAATGTAACACTGCCATTTTCCCACTGTCTTTCAGTTGTCTAGTGTTGCCATGACCATGCACACTAATTTTCAAATTGAATTTGGATTCGTTCCAGAGTCCCCTTAAATAAATTGATTTTTGACTGTAAGTGGCTTACATAGTATATGATGTTTGGAACTGATGTTGTGACAACCACAGACATTTGGAGTAAAAACTCTATGTTATCTTTGCCAGATGCTAACATTATGGGTAGAAATTGTTTAGTATTACTTACTATTTTGTAAGTATTATTATTTCCTTTTTATATTATAATTTTAACTGATTTTAATAAATTAAGAGTTTTTAATCTTGAACTTTTGTCATAATAGGTAATCTTCATTTTCCTCCAAATTTCATAATTTATATTCTTAAAAATTACTTTGCTTATTTTACCCCATAATTGAAGTTTGGCCATGTGTTTACTAACAATAAATATTTTATAACTGAAGAAACTTTGAAATTATAATCAATTACTGTTGCAAAAACAAATCATCCACCCAGAATGATAAATTCTTTTTGTTTTACTGCATACTTTAGTTAACATATAATTTTTCCTTGGAGAATTTCTTGAAATAAAGTAAAAAATAAATTTATTCTTCAATCCTTTCCAGAAAATATAAATAGCATTTCAGGATTATGTGGTATCTCAGACTACCAAAAATCACTTATCATCTTTTAAAATAGTAGATATCATTTTGAATTTCACCTAATTCTATAATACTCTGGAAATACTTTTTTTACTTTTTAAAATGCATCATTTTGCCAGAAAAAAGTTAGAAAATTTAAATAACCTAATTAACCAATAAATGCTACTATAATATATTTAAATTAAATATTTTTAGCGTGTTCATATACACTTCTGTAAAAAATGTAAATTGGCACACATAAACCTTTGCAGAAGCATAATGGCAGTGTGGAAAAACAAAAATATTCATAGCATTAAAATTATTTTTAGCCCTGGCAGGTGTGGTTCAGTGGACTGAGTGCTGGCTTGTGAACCAAAGGGTCACAAATTCAATCCCAGTCAGGGCACATGCCTGGGTTGTGGATCAGGTCCCCAGTAGGGGACACAGAAGAGGAAATTACAATTGATGTTTCTCTCTCTTTCTCCCTCCCTACACCTCTCTCTAAAAATAAATAAAGTCTTTTTAAAAAATAAAATTGTTTTTAGTTCTGTAAATTACTCTAGTTAAATAACCAAAAATTAGCATTATTTATAAAAGTAAAATCAATGTAAAGTAAAAACTGAAAGTAACCTACATGCCCATAAAAAAGGGACTAAATTAAGGAAACCTTGATACATACTTAAAATGAGACAGGCTGAGAGAATGATGGTTTTGAAGACAAAAAGATACACATAATACATTAAGTTAGTACCATATGATTTCACCGGTATGTGGAATCTAATGAACAAACTGACTAACAAGCAAACCAGAGACAGACTCAGACAGAGAGTGGGCTGACAAGTGAGGGAGCGAAAGAAGATAAAAAAGAAAGAACCATGGACACTGATAACAGCGTGATGATTGCACCGGGTGTATGAGATAGATAGATAGATATAAAGGAAATAGAGGTGTATAAAAATATTTCTATTTCATATATATATTATATATATATATATCTTATATATAAGATATTTATAAATATAAAAGATATATTTTATATATAAAATAAAAGTCAGTCTAGCTTTGTTAAGCTAAAATAACATATACTCAATGTATGATGGCAAGGCTTCAAAGTGTTATCTTTTCAATTTACATTATTTTATTTGTTTCCCTTTTCATTGGTTGGCACTAACCATTGCTACTAAACAAAGCACTAATTTCCTACGTTTGAACCAGCTAACCATAGTTAATTCTACATAAATATGTGTGGTACAAGTAAGAATGAAATGATGGTCAAGAGAAGAAAATGGAGAAGCTGTTAAACACTTTAAGTCTTTCAGACCACTGAGCCCAAATGTGCCTACATAGTTACCCAGTTGTTTGGAAGTGACTGGGCCATTGTGGGCAATAGACAACAGTTTATTCTAATCATTTTCTTTTCACTGCATCATTCTTTATTTTTACTTTAGATGCTACGACTTACACTTTAAGTCCACAAGGTTAAAATTCTTATCCTTTGATCTTATTAGCTAATTAGTAAGAAACAAATTTCCTTCAACCTTCCTTTATAAACTCTATCATGTTTAATTGGTTGCTTATCCCATCATTAAAAGGGAACAAGTCAATCAAGTAACATTTTAGGGGATTTTTTTTTCACCTCAAATAGAAAAAATGAAATGGAAATACTAAGTAGAACTATTTTTAATAGTTTAAAATAGCAGTTGTAATTGTAATAGTTTATGTCATGAGAAAAGAATAGTTCTTTAAATTTTAGTAAAAGAAATAGAAATAGAAAAGATTTAGCCTTAGTTAACTAAACAGGTTATCACTTTTAAAAATAATTTTATAATTAAAAAATTATTTTAAGTTCACTGTTTTAGGATAGCTAGCATTCTTCTTGGTCTCTTTTCTATCACTACACTAGGTAAGTGTCTACATTTGTCAATAAAATTATGGTGTTTAAACCTCATTGTGAGAGGAGCTGTAAAAACGTGTGGGAATGCATAAATCACGGCATACAAGACTCAGGTTTTGATACACAAGTATCATTTATTTTTCATAAACACACCACCAGGGCACAATGTTCATTCCATTTTACACTGGAAGAAACAGAGGTTAAATATTTTATTTAGAGATACATATCTGGTAAGCATTAAAGCTGGAATATGTAACATCAGTATTGTGTCAACGAAGTCCACACTTACAATATAATTGACATGTAATCCTGCTTCTTTCAGAAAGTTACAGGCTATGTTTTAGGATTAAGCAATGGATAAACCATTAGAGAATTCAAAGTAGAGATCTTTTTGTACCTGTGAATAGAAGCCAGGAATAATGAAAATGGGGAGGTTTGAGTGGCCATTTCTTGTACCCTGAAAGCATCCTCCATTTATCTAAAATGACACTTAACACTCCACTATATAATTATATGTCTATTTTATCCTGATCTCTTTCCTTCCTCCACCATACTCACCACTTTTCCTTGAAAGTACTCTGCTTTATTTGCTATTGGATTCTCAGCATCAGATTTGCCCTCAAGGGTACTGTTTGTCAATGGGAAGTGCAGTTGAGTGTCCTAAAAAGATCTCCAGGCAAGAGATGCTGAGGTCCTAAATCATAGTTGCAGCAAAATAGAAGAGAATTAGGAAATATAATGCTGAAATATTTAGAACATAATGATTGTCTGGAAATGGATTGAAAGAGAAGAAAGACTCTAAGATGATTGACATATTTCTGATGGAAGTAGAGATTGTGTGGATTATGGAATCATACACAAAGAATACTTTGAGAGATAAGTTTGAGACATTGGGTTTGATTTGTCTATTGTTTTCAAATAGAGATGAATTGTCCAGGAGGCAGCTGAATACAAAAGCTGAGGGATTCAGATTCAATGTTATCATATATATGAGATATATATATCATATATGTGCATGCATGTGTATATATGCACACATACATATGCACGGGTATACATGTGTGTGAGTGCATATTTTTTCCAGGGGAAGCTGGGAATTGAGAGTTCTCTGACAATCACAGGTGTCATTTCAGGAGTGGGGTGTATTGTGAAATGACATCTCAGTCTTTCCTAACCATTTCACCGTGGATATTTTCTCAGTTGGCCAATCTGTAGAAGTAATTCAGCTACTTTCTGGATTTCTCTCTGAGATAAATGCTGTGCATGTAGTATATGCAAAATGTTTACCAGAGGAACTATATAGACATTTTTCTAAAGAAGATATACTAATGCCCATCAGGTTTATGAATACGTGCTTAGCATCGCTAAAGGTCAGGGTTATGCAAATCATGACAACATAGGTGTCACCTCACATCTGTTAGAATGGCTATTATCAAAAAGACGAGAGACAGCAAAACCTGGCAGGGATCTGAAGTAGAGAGAACCCGTGTGCACTCTTGGTGAGAATCTCAACTGGTGCAGCAACTATGAAAAGTAATATAGAGGCTCTTCCAAAATTTCAAAATAGAACTACCATATGACCCAGCTCTCCCCCTCCTAGGTACACAAGTATATCCAAACGAATAAAATCAGGATCTCAAAGAGATATTTACACACCCATGTTTGTTGCAGCATTACTCAGAATAGCCAAGGCATAGAAACAACCTAATTGTCCACCACTGGAAGAATGGATAAAGAATGTGTAGGATATGTAAATATAAAATTGAATATTACTCAGCCTTAAAAAAATAAATCCTGCCATTTGTGACAACACGGATGAAAAGCGGAAGCGTTATGCTAAGTAAAATAAGCCTACAGAGAAGGACGAACCTTGAAAGCTCATGGAAACAGAGTTGCCAGGTTTGCGGAATGGAGAAAATAGGGGCATTTGGTAATAGGGCACAGATTTACAGTTATGTGATGAATCAGGTTTGATGACTTAAAGTGGAACAACAGTGACTGCAGTTGCTAATGCTGCATTATATAATTAAAATTTGCCAAAAAATAGAACTTAAGTGTTCCTAAATAAACAAACAAACAAATAAGTGAGGTGATGCTGTATCAAATTGCCTCGATGTACACTTTAAATATATTTAAATTTCATTTGTCAATTTTATCTCAATAGAGCCTGAAAAACCCTTTTGTTTTATAGTAGGCACTAGTCAATTTTTTTTTTCAGGGCTCAGTGGCATGCCAGAAAGATCACTAAAGAGTTGCTTGGATTTCTTAGAATGAAATAATTAAATTTAAAAAACTGGCAAATGTTTGTGACAAATGCTACTTTTGTATGTCACCCAAAGTAAACATTTCGATCAAATTATTTCTGTGGAGTATTTTTACACACATGCAAAGTCAACAGTTCAATTTTCATTCTAACACTGTCAAATGAATGTGTTGCTTGATTTTAAAACTTAGCTGATAACAATTCAGTCTGATTCAATTCGTCTGTTTTACTTCCTCTGCAGCTCCTGACTGCCAGTTTGTTTGAAATGGACTCAGACTGCAGCCCAGAGTCAGCAGCCCATTACCATTTCCAGTCCCTGTCTTCAAACTAGTTTATCTTTCCTTTCAAACCTTTTCTTCAAATTTCCTGAGACTGTATTTTTAGATTAAGAGGAGTCTTCTTCATTTTATGTGTGTGGGTGTGTCCCACAAGGTAACTCTCTGAGGATGCTAATTTTACAGGGGGGCTGTGCACATGTGTGTCCCTTGCTGACAGAATCCAGCCAAAGCAATCCCTCCGATCCTGTTTCCTATTCCCATGAGCAAGGGTGACTGATCCTTCCTGTTCTTCACTCTCATTCTTGGTTTTCCATCCCACAGGAAGAATTAACCAGAACCTCCAGGGAAATTCTTGTTTACAACAATCAGGTCAGCACCTTAGAATGACCGTTCTAGACAGTAGTCCAGCTCTCTGGCCACTCTCTTTCCAACTTCCAATTCTCATTTATCCCTGACACCTCAAATCATTCATTGCTGCTGCATTTTAATTTAGTAGACATCACATTCTAGCATACAACTTTATCAGTCATGTATCTATTTATCTATCTCTATCTATTTATATTTATTCCCCTAGTAGAATGTGTTTTATTGTGTTGTTTTGTTTGGATTTTCGCTCTGTCCCCAATACCAAGGATCCTTCTGGGAACAGAGCGAGACCTCAATATACTTGTATGTCTTTGCTACTGCGGTTGGAGATGCTCTGAGAGGTGTTCTGTTCCTGTTGAGGGAAATCTTTTCCAAAGAATAGAACACATTATGCTGTCTAGCTGGATGAAAGAAAGAGCCCATTTGGAATCCCCTTGGTCTATTCAAATTACCACTGCATGTCCTCCAACCACAGACTCAATGTCGCAGGAACCACCTAGTCTTAGGTATATCACAGTTAATTAGCTTGTAGCCCCTCTTTGTCTATTAATTACTAGATTGAGGTGACTTAATGAATCAGAATGGAATTTTCAGAGAACAGATAATCTGCTCAGACAAGTTAGAAAAAAAACACTACTGTATTTTATTCAGATAATAAAATATGCATGCTACTTTATTGCTACCAGTTCATGCACTCTACGTGACCTGCCTTCTCCTGTACTTTCAAGTTTCCTACAGGAAATAGGCAGGGCCACCACAGGAGGCCTTTTACATCTCTGCGTTGTGTGACATCTTTTGCTCTACTTAGAATAGAGATATTTCTAATGTTTGCAAACATGCTCTTCACTGACCCAGGCTTTGTTCATTTTAGAATGCTTCTGCAGTTATCCTGGTTGCTTTTTTCTTTCCTTCTTTTTTTTAATTGTAGATGGGTGAAATTGCTCCTTTCTGGGAAGAGGAGAAGGAATGCACCCCACAGTTTTTGAAACTTCTCCTCTGGTATTTGTGTTTAGCAGTAGTACTAACAGCTTGATCCTTTAGAAAAATTGAAGAAAACCACTTTCTTGACAGAGGGGTAGCTATTGTTTGCTAGAGTGAGAGCAGCCACAGCATCTTCTGATCTCATCATTAGCAATGAGCCAGTAACCCCCTTCTGCAGGCTGAGTAGAGAGTCTGGAGAGCAAAGTGGCAGCCTTTGCTTTATCTGTGCTCCAGAGTTAAGAGCAGCTTCAGCTTCCCCCACCCCGCCGCCACCCCCCGCCCCTGCCAGAATTGCTGTGGTGCAGCTGTAAGAAATCATAACAGAAAGAAAAAAAAGACAGATAGCTAATGATGAAAAGTCTTTCTGAATTTACAACAAAGATGAGCCTGCAGTATGCCTGGGGACTGGCTAGAGGGCTGTTGGAGTGGCTTCCTCAAATCGAAAAATAAAAATCCCTTTCATATTTGGGTCATCGTTTACTATTATCTTCCAAGTATAATTTTTCTTAAAAATGTCCATCAGTAAATTACTATCTAGAAGGTGAAATGCCTTAAAAATCCATTAGTAAGTTTTCTTTTTTAAAGAACATGATTTCTCCTTTCAGTGTTTGATTCAACTGAAATGGGATTTTACAGGAAAAAGAAGTAAATGTATAAAAATTTGTAGTTTTTAAAAAAGCACAGAAGGTTAACTTTTCACTTGTCTCTTAAAATAATGACCACATAAGTGACGTTTTGCTATAATGTTGAATCACACTTTGGCGACAACTAAAACTAAAGCAGACCTGTGTACTTGCAAACTTCAGAAACTTGTGAAAGGACCTCTTGCCAGACAAACGCATGGCTACCAGGACACGAATGGGGTAGCAAGTTCCCAGCTCTTTACACCATCCTAGGGGCAGGGTTTTTTTTCAAGTACAATTGATATCCAACATTAGTCTGATTAGTCTCAGATGCACAGCATAGTGGTTAGAAAATGATGTATTTTATAAAGTGGTCCCCGCATTGCTTAAATTACTTACCTGGCTCCATAAATAGCTATAATTATATTATTGACTCTATTCCCTATGGCATAATCTACATCTCTGTAATTAACCTGTAACTACTGATTCATAATTTTTAATCCCTTCACCGTTTACACTCAGCCCCCCAACCCCTCCTCCTCTCAGATTACTGCCCGTCGGTTTTCTGTATCTACGACTCTTCACATCCAGACAATCCTGAGAGCTTTGGTGCAGGCTACCAATCTCCTGCCTCTATAGACATCATTTCCAGCACTCAGAAAGGACTTATTTTATTGATTTCCTCCAAGTTTATCCCTAGGAATGAAGCATAAGAATGAATTTTTCATATATTAGCAAGACATGGGGCCTGAGTGACTGGCATGCTTGGTTTATAGGCCTAAACAAAAGTGCCTTACAGAAGCAAGTCTGAGTGGCCCTTTCAACCTAATATAATGCCAAGTCTGGACTGACATATTTGCAGGAGTAACATTCACCCCTACGTCTTCCACATGCTGTGGCCCTTCTCTAACTCTGCCACCTTGTTCTCCCCCTACTTTTCACTGACTCAGCTTCATTACGTCTTCTGTACCAGCTCTTTCAATGTAGCAAGTCCATTTTTTATCACAAGGTCATAGCATTTACTTTCCCTTGCTTTTAATGCTTCTTTTAGCAGTTTGCATGGTTGTTCTCACCTTTCAGGGGAAAGCTCAGGATTTATCTTTCCTGAACACATCAGCCAAACTAGCTGCTTGTTGCAGACACTCTTACATGATTCTGTTGTATTTTCCTAGTGGTGCTGGTCACAATCCTGCAATATGTATTTATTTGTATTTGCATTCTTGATTGTTTTTCTGCATTACAGTGAAAAGTGTGTTCTACTCACAAACCAGAGTAGATACCTAGTGGCTGGCACAGTTTAGGTATATTAGTACATAATTCTGAATAATTCATTGATTTAAATACAGTATAGCCAAGAAAAAAGAATAAAAATAGGATCTTATTACTAATAATTATCAAATGATAAAACATAATCACTTCAATTATTTTAAATTAATATAAGTGGCTGAAAGCATCAGTACAAACTATAATTTTACAAAAAACAATCTGAAGATCTTTTCAGTAGGGTAGCTTATTAGATTCCAATGATTATTGTCTTTATTTGCTAGTTGTATCTTTTTTAAAGTCTTCAGTCTAAAATATATAACCAAAGTGGAGGCAGCAGAATCTCTTTAAACATCACATGGTAAATAAGACATTATTATATATTATATGTCTCCTCTTGATCTCTTTACTTCAACTGAGAAAATTAATGAGAATAGAGGCTGATCCTGTGTATTTTTTTTCTTTTAGAGATGATATTCACAACATTAGTTAAATGTTATAATAGCAAGGGATCTATAATTAAAGGTTTTCCTAATAGAAGAAGAAATTTCAGAGTATGTTTTTAAAATATCGTGAATAGTATATTTTATTCTAAAATCTTTAATAGAAAATTAAAGACATGAGTCAAGAGACAAACATTTCTAAATTCACAGAATGAATCAGTTTTGGCTAATCCAAGATTCATTTGCCAAGTCTAGTGCGCATCCCAGCAGACAGTGCTGCTATAGAAAAGTGATATTGGAAAAAGCACAAGTGAGGGCAGAAATGATGGTGGCTTCTAATTCAGTTCTGGCTGATGAGCTAAATGTACTGGCAGCATTTATAGGACAGGGACTAGGAGAAGTAAAGATAGCCAATTTTCTGTGCAGACTAATACAACATTTTCTTTAGCAGGGGAAATTGGTTGAAAGTTCTTCTCTCCATTTCCACATGCCTTTTTACTCAGTGCTTCGCAAGTGCAGTTTGCCTTCGTGTATTTCTGTTTGCTGGGAAGTTACAACAATTAGGAAGAGCTCAGGCCACACTGCAGTGGTTTCCTCTGCACTAACATCAGGGCTGATGAGCACTGGCAGGTTTTGATCCCTGTACCAATGATGGGACAATTTCCAGTGGCTCCTGGTAGAAGACCTGACAGGTCAGCCTGTGTGCCTGGCCAATCAATTCTAACTCGGATTCTGCAAGGAACCTGCCGTGCAGGGACGGGGAACTGAAAATGAGAACAAGGTAGTGAAGACTGAGTATTTGATCCCATTTAACCTCCTGGTTAATCTACCGTTAATCAGTTCTAGAGAAAGGTAAGGGTAAGATTCTTTTGAATTTCTTCTCCATAGGCTAGAAGTACATTGGGCAAGTATTTTTAATGGCTTATATTTTTTACAGTTTTTCTTTATGGAAAATAGCATTACCACATTTTACTATTCTTTTAAAAAGGACTTGCTATTCTGACAAATTTCTAACTAATGTTACAATTACCTCATTATATAGGATAATCAGAAATTATAAAGAGTGCCTGGTAAAGAAATGTTTAATTTACTAAATAATTTTGATTCAAATGATTACTAAGTTAAAATCAGAATTTGCTGAAAACCTCAGGTAATGTTTTTTACCAATGCCACATGATAAATTGTTCAATTAACAATTAGTTTCAAACAGCAGTGCTCTTCATTTTTACTTAAAATAAGTAAGCTAATTTCCACTCCCAAAAATGAATATTAATTAGATGGGAAGATAAAATCACAATACCTTAGAATAAGCTACAGTCATACAGGAAAGCCCTGTGTTCTTATGAATTGGTTGTAGAAACTAAGAAAGTTTTCTTTTTATCCTTAATTCTGGAAGCATAGGAGAGAAGACATTCCAACTTAAGCTTGATATTTCTGATGCTCTTAATAAAGTGAATTACATGAATTTCTACTCTCCAGGAGATAAAGTATTGTTCACGTGATTTAAATTTTAAATTATTAAACTTTGGGAACATAGATGATTATATATCATAACTATTGAAAACACTGTTTTTAGGTAATCATGCTTCCCTTTTTATACTGAGGTATTCACAATTTAACTCCTCTTTCTCCTTCCTCTTGACATTCGTTTATATGATGAGAAGTAGGGGTCTATACTATAGCCCTATCATATTATTTTTCTTACTGTAACTCACCAGGTGCTTTAATTTATATATTGATAGCTGATTTATATAGTTCACTTCTGTTTGTGTTATTGAAAGGTAGTAAATATCGTGACAGGAACAAGGCTTTGCAGGCGGGCAGATACCCGCTTCATCAGTTCAACTCACGGTGCTTCCTCTTGTGGGCTGTGACACACAGAGCAGTGAAAGGGTCTCTAACTGTTTCCTCATCTCAGAAATGGCGGGCACGGTGTCTCCCTGCAAGAGAAATCTAAGGATAAATGGAACGATGTGTGACATACTGTAACACATAGAACATTCAACAGGCGGCACATCCTCTTCTGCTCGGACCATAGCTTTTCAACTACTGAAAGGTTCGAGCAGATATTGAATGATCATGAAATTGGAATATTGTAGAAAAACTTTTGATATGGGTGGAAAGTTTCATTGTAATGTTGTACAATATCTCTATCTATATTTCTGTATTTTAGTTAAACCAAATTAACTGTAGAGAGAACACATGTATGTTGAGGCCATGTCAAATAAATCAGTTTGTCCTGAGCGCAGAAAATACAAGATAAGGCAAATGTATAAACTAAGCACATTCTGATGGCAGACCATTAGACTGTCACAGCTGACTCCAGAGAGAATTGAATGGGGCCTATAAGATTCTACTGTGAAATCAATGTGGGACCCCTCAGACAGCCGTGTAGAGATATAATGAGTCTTTCTTAGCATATATTTTCTAACAGTGTTTAGCTGTATTTCAGGCCACATTTATTATGTATTGAAATGTGTTCCCCAAAATGATTCATTGAAGTTCTAAACCAGTAATCTTATTTGGAAATACAATCATTACAGATATATTTAGTTAAGATAAGGTTATACTGGACTAGAGTATGTAACTCATTAAAATCAGAATGGCTTAAAGAGAATGAAGAGGTAAGTTCAAGAAGCTAGAGGAATGGGAAGGAAAAGTTAAACAATAGAGATATGTACCGTAAAATTCAATTTACAGTTATGATATTACATTATAATCAGAGTATGTTTAAAATATATGCCCAAATGATCATTTCTTTCATATGAGCTTCTTAAGGCCAAGGACTATATTACTTATTATATATCCTTGGGCACTTGAACAGTGCTTGTCATATAGTAAGTGTCCACTGAGAAAGAAAAAAAATGAAAGAAGAAAGGAAAGAAAGAGAGAAGGCGAGAAGGGGAAGAAGAAGGAAGGAAGGAAGGAAAACTAAAGAAAGGAAAAATGGAAAAAAGCGAGGGAAGAGAAAGGACAAACACTTTTTTACTTTTCTATGCATAATTTAGGCTGAATTCATCACAATTTGAGAGTAAATTTTAGTTATTGGAAAGGATATTGATGTATTATTCCTCAAAGAAGCCAATTAAATTAAACTTCACTCTATGTTTGTTACAGAATCCTAGCCTATGCAATTCTGAAACAGATGTGTGGGCGTGATTGCCTGCCTCCAGACTACCAATGCCAGAGTTTGGTAAAAAGGAAAATAATCGTTTATTTAAAAGTTATACAGATTTAAAATAATGGCAGAATTCTGCCGTTAAGTCCCACTCCCCTTAAAAAACCCACAAACATACATACATGCTCCTGCCTCCCTTTTGCCAACCAGGCCAATTTCAGAACTATGCCAGTCAGAGGTGTCACCTTTCAGGAAAAACAGAATGAAACAGATGTCAGCAGCTCAGCATCCCCAGATATAGTTCAGCATCTCAGGCATCTCCCCTGTTAATCCATGCTTGGCTGGACAGGTCATGCAATCCCCAGCACTATCAGCCATGTTGCCATGTTCTCCAGCTCTTAGTCCAAAACCATGTGGCACCTCCTCATGGCAGGCAGTGGGGGTCCTTCTGCACCTTTTCCACCTGCATGGCCAAGAGAAAGCAAATGGTCGTTGCGTTTAGTTTTAAATCCCCACCCAGAGCTTCCAGCGTGACCCCATTTCCAACTCCTCCCACAATGGGTTGCATCTGCCAGTTTCCTGTATTATGGGCCTTCCTCTGGCTGCCATTATAAGTCTGGACAGGTGTGGCCCTGTGATGCAGAGTGAACCACTGCTGCTTATCCACCAGTGCTGGGACCGAGGAACCGCCTCCCAGATTAATGCATTCACTGTAAACTCCCAGGCTCAGACACAAGCCAGGATACATTCAGAAATGCACACTCATCTCCTTTGCCCCAGTGACAGGTGCGGCTATTTAACATACCTATGAAGCTAGCCAAGTTGGCTAGTAATGCAAAGTACCTGTCAATGGCTATCCTCTGCTTCTCCGTCCCCTAAGCCAGGTTAGCGGGGCTTTTTTCCTAGATCCTCATGCACCCTGAGTTCTGAACTCCATTACACCTTCTCTAAGCTTATCCTAAACTTCGAATTATTACTACAACAGATATATGACATAAGCATTTATACCTAATTTATAAAATTTTGCACTGAAATTAAAAGCATTCTTTTTAAGAATTGATTTTAAAAATGGAAACAGTATTATAAATTAGGTATATGCCAATATTATTTGTACTGGATTGCTATGGGGATATTCAATTTGTATTACCTCTATCACTTCAAACTAGTTTGCTGACTGCTAAGAACCTTGAGAATTAAGGTTATTGATATCTGTTAGTAAAATATGTGCATGACACAAATTTCTCCAGCCTTGAAACTAGACCTTTTTTAAAAAAAGAAGCATCATGATGTCTATTTTTGACATTGTTTTTAAAGACAAAAATCTATCTACTTGTTAAAAAGTATATATTTTGCTATTTATAATTTCTTTCATGTGTTGAATTACTACCCTTATAAAAAGAAAGAGTATCAAATATTTTTATAAATATTTAACGTGATTTTTATTATAAAAATCATCTAATATTTTTTATCCTCCCCTGAGACTATACTGATGGATTTTACAGAGATGAGAAAGAAAGGAAAGAGAGAGGGAGACAAACATTGATGGGAGAAAGAAACATTGATCAGTGACCTCTCCTACGCCCCCGGGGATCAAACCTACAACCCAGGCATGTGCCCTGAACTGAAATCAAACTTGCAACCTTTCGGTTTATGGGACCTCACTTCAACTATCTGAGTCCCACTGGCCAGGGGCAAAATTATCTGATATTTAAATTTAATGCTACTTATTTTTAATTATTTCTGATTTACCAAATTAAGGTAGTTTTCTCATTTATTTGAGGTCCTGTTAGATGCCAATGAGTAGATTAAGTGTAATATTTAAGTACACATAGTAAGGAGGAGGTCTGTAAATTTCTCATGAAGTTCATTTCAACAAATAAAGTATGCGGGTAAGTTTCATTTAATATACCAGGTAAATTTTGGATTCAGGGCAGCAACAAAGCTTAAGGTTGTCTCTGGTTGTGGAGAAGAGAACCCAGTGCAGAAACTAATAGGACAAATTAAGATGATAACAACATACCTAACACGTCAACTCAAATGAGTCTGTTAAGCACTTTGTGTGTTTCCATGAATTTTGTTGAATTAGCATAAAAAGTCTCAAGATTATTCTCCTGTATTCTCAAATATATTATGTGCTGATCACAAAACTAGTGGCATCATATGAAGAGTATTTTATTGAGTTTTTCTCGTTTACTTAATTAAAATTAATCCATTTTTCTCTAGCCTCACTTCATCCTATAGGATTTCTAATCTTTCAAAATAACAACAACAACCAATGATAGTGCCAGGACTTTTACAGACATAAAAATCCTCATTTAAACCATATAAGCAGGTTAGAGTTCTTTCTGTTTATAAATGAGGAAGCTGGTATTTTGTAGTGCTTGAAGTGGGTAAGAATTTTATTTCCAGTTCATATGCTGCATTTGGTTGGTGATTCAAGTGATGTAAATTCACTTCAAGAAAATTCACATTGAGCATCTAATATTCTGCAAGGACTGGGCATGGGGAAAAAAATGAATGTAGAACTGTACATATTTTTCATATATAGGTTAGAGTAGATTATTTGCTGCTTAAAATAGACTTGAGAATACTAAGTTACTATAGTAAAATTCATCTTATTGACAACTCTAGCCCTAAATATCAACATTTTTTAAATGTTATTCCTTAAGCAATTGCTATGCAACACATACTATATGCCATATTCTAAGTGCCTAGAATATTTATTCTTTTAATCTTCATAAATAAATCTACAAAGAAAGGCCTATGATCCTTTTACCGAAGAGGAAACATCGACAGGAAGAAGAGATTAATTAGCTTGCCTGGAACACCACACTCTGCTGCCCCTGCTGGACTGTGGCACCTTCAACAAGAAAGTTAATCCTCTCGAGTTAATCTGTAAAATCACTCAAAATTGACTCCAGGGAGAACAACAGCCCTGTGATATATTACACTTCTTCCATTCATTCTTCACCATCCCAGGTCTTCATCATCCTCACTTTGCGTCCATTCCTCCAGGAATACAGTCATAGCCTGCTTTTCATGTGTTTCTGTAAATTAAATCTCCTTGGAAACATGAAAGAGCAAGGCGGTAACTATAAAGGGCATACTTAAATAGGTTACTTAACACCAGTGTGATTTTTGAAAGCAGGTGATCTCTACAGATAAACACATACACTCCTTAAGTATAGAAATTATTTATGATTTTAAAGATCTTTTCAGAAAAATGGAAGGAATGTAAACTGAAAATAGAGATGTTTAAAAACAGACTGTCCTTCACGAAATTTCTTCATCTCTTTATAAGCAGCATGTCTGCTTTTTTACTACATAAACACTGACTCTCTACTTTACACTAAGGAACAGGAATGCCTGCTATGTAGCAGACACTTTTACATATGGCTTATAATTCTAATAATACTACATAGTATTATTATCCTCATTTTTTATCTTAAAAAATTGAGCCGCCAAGAAGTTAAATGCCTTGCCCAAAGTCACATAGCTGGTTATGAGTGGCGAGAGGATTCTGCGCTAGGTTTTCTTACCCCGGTGTGCTAGGTTTGGCTTTAAAACGAGGAAAACACACATGGAACTGAGACAACCATTTCTGGATCATAGATTCCATCTGCATCTCTGAAGTCTGTACATTAATTTTCTATAATGTTTTAGTATTTGTCATTTTTGCCTTTTCTAGGCAGTGTTCTGTGGCTTAGCATTTTCTTACTTTATTTACCAGGTCATAATTTGCATTCTTTCCTTTTGTTAACTGAGCTAAATATGAGATCTTTCACCTTCTCCTCTGCAATCTGAGCTGAGGAAAGAAGCAAATGGATCTAATATTATCCATGATGTCAAAAGCTCCAGGAGTACTCAGCTGCCAGGCTCATTGTTAGGTTTGCCCGAATCCCTCCTCCAGGAGAGCGGTGCACGACACAGAGGCGTGGTTCTCCAGCCAGCACGCTGATACTCCATGGCCTTTTTCTTAACCATGAGTGAGTGACACATCCAGAAGGTGAATATCTGACCCAGCCTGGGTCAATCAAGAGTTTTAACACATGAGACACTGAAACTGAGGGTTGTTAGAGCCCAATCATGTTCATTTTAATACCCTTGCTGTGTAATCAAAAATCTCAGATGCAGAGTTTCCAGGCAGCCTTAGCTTCTGTTTTTCCATTTGTTTGATTTTAAAGCTCTTTTTTGGTTTCCATGACATTTGCGTTTTTTTTTTTTTTTTTTTAAATTCAATGTAACTTTGAATCCAGTGAACTGGATTTTTCTACTGCTTGCCATTAACTGCATGTTTACTCAATATGGTCATAATTTTATAAACTATTAAAAACCTGCATGAAAGAGATAAACTCCCCCCAAATTAAAATCATCCATAATGGAAGGATAGCCAGCCGACTGGTAGAGTCAGGATTTGCATATTTTGTTATAACACCTTCAATGTGTGTTTTCTCTTTTATTTTAATCAATTATTTATTTTTTCAATTACAGTTTACATTCAATGTTTTTTTTATTAGTTTCATGTGTAAAGCCTAGTGGCAGACAATCATATACTTTACAGAGTGTTCTCCCCAATATTTCCAGTACCCACCTGATATCATACACAGATGTTGCAATATTATTGACTATATTTCCTACGCTGTACTTTACATCCCCGTGACTACTTTGTAACTTCCAATCTGTATGGCCCAATCCCTTCATCTTTTTCACCCAAAGCTCCCTCCTGTCTCGCAACTATCTGTCTGCTCTTTTTTGTATATGTGTCTGTTTCTATTTTTTCATTTATATTTTCCTTTAGAGTCCACATATAAGTGAAGTCATATGGTATTTGTCTTTCTATGCCTGACTTATTTCACTTATACTCATATCCTATAGGTTTGTCCATGCTGTGGCAAATGGTAATATTTTGTTCGTTTTTTATCACAGAATAATATTCCACTGTATATACATACCATAGCTTTTTAAAGCAGTTTTCTATTGATTGCTCTTGGTGTGCTCAATAAGTATGTGTATTAGTTTCCTATTGCTGCTGCAATAAATTACCACAAACTAAGCAGCTTCAGCAATGCAAATTGGTTTGTTTTTTTGTTTTATTTTGTTTTGTTTTTTTACTGTTCTGGGGTCAGAAAATAAAGGGGTCAGCAAGGCTACACTCCTTGGGAGACTTTAGGGAGAAATCCTTTTTCTTTCCTTTTCTAGCTTTGAGCCTGCCTGCATCCCTCAGATCACAGTCACTTATTTGCTCCATCTCCAGAGGATAACATTCCAAACATTGGTTTTCTTTTTATATCTGCTTTTTTTTAACTTTGATCCTTTTTTCCCTCTGCATCCACAGAGATAATTCAGGAAAATCTTTCTACCTCAGTATCCTTAATTTAATCACATCTGCAATGTGCCTTTGACCCTGTGAGGCAACGTGTTCCCGGGTCCCAGGGATTAGGACGTGGACATGATCTGGAGCTGTGTAGATTATTTGGGGACATTTTCAGCCTACCACACTAAAAAATGTAGACTATTATGGTGCTGCTAAAAAAAACTACTAAGAGCAACATTTTGCATACCTGCTCTCAAGATATCAGCAAACCTCATTAGATCTATAAGAATCCTACGATCCTAAGATTCTACACCCAAAGAAGGTTCACACTTCCATGCATTACAATAAACTCTGAGAATCAGTTAAGAATAACACAAAATAAATAACTTTCTGATATTCTACATGACAAAATATCTTCTCTTTTGAACTTTTTTTTAACAACAACAAAAAAATATTGGAAGAATCAAGGAGGGTGAGAACTCTAGCAACTGGTATACCTAAGTTAATGAACCTGTCCAAAATGATTTTTACGAGTAAGTTCTTATTTTTAATTAACAACTAGCTTTTTGAAAGTAAAGCTGAATTTGCAGGAAGTGAATTATGTGAAGAAGTGCCATCAAGTTCTAAATCAGTCCACAAGTCTTTACGCACCAGTTGATTGCATGGGTTCTTGTGAACACACAATTTTAATCATATTTTAGGAATGTTTTTATTGTCTTTCAAAGACCAGATTCATGAAAGACCAACCTAACATTAGTCCCATTAGAAACCACTTATATAATGTTGCAGGAACAATATCAAGCCTGAGTTGGTACAATGGAAGGAATATAGTATGCCTTGGTTCAAAGAAATATAGCTTGCCGTTAAACGTTTTTTAAAAAGGAAAACATATTTTGGGTATTTGAGTGAAAATGAGTATCAAATGTCATTTGAAGTTTGCTGAACGCACGTAATTAAGGCCCAGATGCTCTGCCTGACCCTCTGCCTGCTCACTGTCAGGCAGCCCAGATCGTCAGCACCTGTTTACAGCCACCCTGACCAGAGGTGCCTAACCGCACGTCCTCAATGCAATTGTCAATCACTGCAAACAGGAACTCTCCACCAGTGACCTTGTGAAGCAGAATT
This sequence comes from Micronycteris hirsuta, assembly GCA_004026765.1. NCBI lineage: Eukaryota > Metazoa > Chordata > Mammalia > Chiroptera > Phyllostomidae > Micronycteris > Micronycteris hirsuta. Next base: position 89,282 of record PVJI01001218.1, read on the forward strand.
AGCTCTGACAGATTTGACAATAGTGAAATATCCCAGGGCATGCCGCAGTCACTGTGATGAGCATTTATTTTTTTTAACCACCCCAGATACTTCTAAACACAGAAGCTGCACTTCTGTCTGATTTTTTCCTTCACTAGTAGAGTGAAAAGGGACTTCGCAGGGCATGCTCTGATTCAGAGAAAAACTCACCTTTACTCATCCAAATACAATGAATGTTAATTAAGTAATACATTTTCTTCAATGGGCATCTCTGTATGAGACAATGGAAAAGAATATGGGATTAATAAGATACAATAAATTTGGTCCTTTTTCTCTATTTTTGATCTTGTGTTCTGTATAGATCATTTAACTTTCTGAGTTTCAGGTACCATATAATATTTTGTTTTGTTTTTGTTTTTTAATATATTTTACTGATCATGCTATTATGGTTGTTCCATTTTTTCTCCCCTTTATTTCCCTTTTCCCTGTATCCCGCCCTCCCACTGTCATTCCCCCACCTTAGTTCATGTCCATGGGTCATATATATAAGTTCTTTGGCTTATCTGTTTCCCATACTACTCCTAACCTCTTGCTGTCTATTTTATATCTACCCTTTATGTTTGTTATTTCCTGTGCCTTTTTCCCGTTCTCCTCATTGATAACCCTCCATGTGATCTCTACTTTCTGTGAAGCTGTTCCTGTTCTAATTGTTTGCTTAGTTCCCTTTTGTTCTTTTATTTTAGGTTTGGTTGTTGATAGTTGTGAGTTTGTTGTCATTTTACTGTTTGTATTTTTTATCTTCTTTTTCTTAAATAAGTTCCTTTTCATTAACATTTCATATGATAAGGGCTTGGTGATGATGAACTCCTTTAATTTGACCTTATCTGGGAAGCACTTTATTTGCCCTTCCATTCTAAATGATAGCTTTGCTGGACAGAGTAATCTTGAATGTAGATCCTTGCCTTTCATGACTTGGAATACTTCTTTCTAGCCCTCCTTGCCTGTAAGGTTTCTTTAGAGAAATCAGCTAACAGTCTTATGGGCACTCCTTTGTAGGTAACTGTCTCCTTTTTTCTTGCTGCTTTTAAGATTCTCTCCTTATCTTTAATCTTGGGTAATGTAATGATGATGTGCCTTGGTGAGTGCTTCCTTGGGTCCGACTTCTTTGGGACTCTCTAGCTTCCTAAATGTCCTGTAAGTCTATTTCCTTTGCCAGATTGGGGAAGTTCTCCTTCATTATGTTTCCAAATAAGTTTTCGATTTCTTCCTCTTCCCCTTCTCATTCTGGCACCCTTATGATTTGGATGTTGGAATGTTTAAATTTGTCCCAGAGGTTCCTAAACCTCTCCTCATTTTCTTGAATTCTTGTTTCTTCATTCTGTTCTTGTTGAATGTTTCTTTTCTTCCTTCTGCTCCAAACTATTGATTTGAGTCCCAGTTTCCTTCCCATAACTGTTAATTCCCTGTACATTTTATTTTATTTCACTTTACATATCCTTCACTTTTTCCTCTATTTTGTGACCATACTCAACCATTTCTGTAAGCATCCTGATTACCAGTGTTTTGAACTGTGCATCTGCAAGTTGGCTATCTCTAGATCACCTAGTTGTATTTTTTTTCTGGAGCTTTGATCTGTTCTTTCATCTGGGCCATACTGTTTTGTCTGGGCTGTGTGTTACATAGTAAGGTGAGGAGCCTTTGATATTTTCCATGGTGGGGCAACCCACATCACTGAGCTGCGGTGTTGTATGTGGGGGAAGGGACCGAGCGGGAACAACGCTGCTTGCTCAGCTCTTGGCCAGCTTTCAGTCACTTTCTCAGCTACCCAGAAGCAAATTGGGCCCTTCTGGTGCTGATTCTCGGGTGGGTGGTTTTGTGTACATCCTAGGACCCTGTGGATCTCTCCAATGAGCTCTCCTATGAGGCTGGAGTTTCTCTTGCCACTTCAACCCCCACAGATTTTTTCAGTTAGAGGTTTTGAGGCTTTATTTTCCTATGCTGGAACCTTGGGTTTCATGGCCTGTCTTGCTCTCCAGTTTTTCCTCCCAGTTTATTTGCATGCAAATTGGAACCACGTGGTCCACCAGGCACTACCTCAAGCAGTCTGCCAGCCACCACCTTGTCTGCCCCAGTCTTCCAGACGCCACCTTGCTGTGTGTCCTCTCCACCTTGGCTACCTGTCTCCACCCCTCCTACTGGTCTGGATGAATGTTTCTTCTTTAACTCCTTGGTTTTCAGACTTCCATACAGTTCAATTTTCTGGCAGTTCTAGTTATATTTTGTTTTTTAATTTGTTGTCCTTCTTTTGGTTATGCAAGGAGGCAAAGTATATCTACCTACACCTCCATCTTCTAATATTTTTAAGAATAGTACTTAATTGTTAGTATTGATGAGCAAGCACGTCCACCATATTGATACAGTTATGTCATCATCAGCTAATAATCCTCAAAAAATCTTATAACAAATACTATTATTATCGACATTTATCAACAACTGAGGCTCAGACAAGTAAACCGTCCATGTTTTATTAATTAAGAGCTAATGACACTCACTGCAAAAAGTTTAAATTCAACTGAGACTCAAGATAATGACTTAAATAAATTTATAAACTTAAAAGTTGATTTTAGGATCTGCAGAAGCGAAGCTCAATGCACAGCACACTTAATGTGGATATGAGTGACCTGTGTTTCAGTTTTTGCTTTGCCTATTACTATGACTGTTGTATTAGACAAATTATTTATTCCTAATTATCATTTGTATATTCATTTATAAAATAAAAATAAATATTTAAGATTTTCTTTGAAATTTAAATGAGCCAATGCATATGAACACTGAATAAGATGTATGACACAGAATAGGAGTAAATAAGTTATCATCCTCCCCTTTTTAAAATTGCAGGAAGTATGAGAGAATAGAGAATGTTAATGCCAAAGACTGGGAAAACAAGTAGACATTATTTCAAATTCTATCTTTAGCTTTTAATAACTCAGTAGGGACATTACTTAATTGTATTTGCCACCACTGTGGTGGAGATCATGATATGGAGTGTGGAAGACATTAAATTAAACAAAATTATGAGGCACTAAACCAGTGATTAGGGTGGATTATAAATTTAACAAATTCTGTTCTCTGTCTTTCAAAGTAATGCCTATATTCTATTGTGCAAAGAACTGTTTAGTTGAATGAATAACAAGTGATCTGAAAATGTAAAGAGGGATAAAAATGCTTGCTTCTTAACTTGACAGATACATACTGAGCACCTAGTTCGTGCAGTCACGGTGGTCTGAAATGACATATCATGGTGAATAAGACAGACTAGGTTCACCCAACTTACATCCGTGGTAGAGAGGAAAAGCAATAAATATGTAGGTGATCATTATTTTACACATGAAGAAGAAAAACAAAGAGAAAATTGGGATGGTGGTGTTACCGAGCAGGGGTGCTGGGGCACACCCAACGATGTCCCAACCCCGCTCCACAGGTCCCGTTATGCACGCCGCCAATGGAAAAGATGTCTCTCAATACCAGAGACTTGAGAAAAGGAAAACAATTATTTATTTACATGTTATAAAGGCCTGGGATAATGACTTAAGACCTTCTTTAAAGTACTAGAGTTCTCTAGAATACCCACAAACACCCACAGTCCTTCCTTTCCCCCCTTCCCAGTCCAGGGTACCATATCTCAGGGAAAGAAATAGAAGTCCATGATTCAGGCAGCCTCTCGGTTCCAACACCATCTGCTGTGCTGCCACTGCGATCTCCAAATTAATCCAAAAAACTCCAGGTTAATCCAAAAAACTCCAATTAATCCAAAAGCATGTGGCACCTTCTCAAGGCCCACCAGCAAAAGTCCTTTTACCCTGTTCCTTCCAGGCAAAGTCTTTCCTGCTTCCTAGGCCACGTGGTCCTGCCTCTGTCTCTCGGGCTGAGGGGTCCCCATTCTTCAGCCGTGTGGTCCAAGAGAGCAATATGGCTGCTGTGTCTGGGTTTAACCCCCCACCCCCCGCGCCGACCTTCTCTACTTTGGACTCCTCCTTCAATCAGCTACACCTGCCAGCACTTCATATTCCTCCAGCTTTCTGGGCTGCCATGTTAGCTGTGGGCAGGGGTGACCCCATGGCCCAGAGCCAACCATCTCCAAGTTTTTATGCAGGTGCTGTGTCTAGGGGGAGTTGCCTCTCGGCTACATCCTGGGTGGAAAATCTCCTCCATTTCCCTGGCTCAAAACATGGCCACAGCTATTTAACATATCTATGGAACCAGTTAAAGATTACAGATATGTTAAATGACCATAGCAGAGGCTGGCTGCAAAGCTGCTCCCATACCCAAAGCTCTGAATGGCCATGCTCTATGAGTCCCATCCCCCACCCAGTTTAGACCTGTGGGGGTGAGAACATTCTATATACATATATCTAATATTTCCTGGATACCTTGAGTTCTGGACCCTACTACAAATCCTTGTTTGGGCCCATTTCTTGGCTGCACCCTGTAACAGTGTGACCCTTAAAAAGGATTTGCAGGCAAGGTCGCCAGCCAGTCCAAGCAGAGCACGTTTTCCCGGCAGGAGAGCACCAGGCGAAGGCAGGCTCCTGAGGCAAGTGTCACCTAGAGCGCAAATCTTGTTTCTTTTGAGATAAACTTTCTCAAGAAAAAAGTTACATAAAAGTGCACCCATTTTACGTGTGTATTTGATAATTTGACAATGTGTTTTTAAAATACACTTTTTATAATTGCTTCCAGAAAATTTATTTTTGATCCTGTATAATTCTAGTTTTATTCCTTAAAACGAAAAATCTCTTGCCTTTTCACATAAGTCACAGTGTGAATTACTAGTTTTAAATCTGTCTTTCTCTTTTTTCTTTTTTTATACCTTCCCTCCCCCTTACCATAACCTGTCTTGATAATAAAATATGCTTTATTCAACATTTTTTCAGTTCCTACCATCTTATATAAATACACACATATTAATTTTTCAGGTATTTGCCATTATAAAAAATTCTGAAATCACACAATTGTGCGCACACACACACACACACACACATTTTTTTAAAGAGTTTATTTTTTTATTTTTTTTAAGATCTTATTTATTTTTAGAGAGAGGAGAAGGGAAGGAGAAAGAGCAATGTATGGTTGCCTCTCACACGGCCCTCACTGGGGACCTGGCACGCAACCCAGGCATGTGCCCCGACTGGGAATCGAACCAGGACCCTCTGGTTCCCAGCCTGCGCTCAATCCACTGAGCTACACCAGCCGGGCACACACACACACACACACATTTTAAAGCTGTTTTAAAGATCCTTGGGGAGGATTACTCTTACCTGATTGTGCAGCCTAATTTTTTTATTATTTTATTAATAGCTGTTTTCTGAAATGACTGGACAGCCCACATTTCCAGCAGAAATGAATGAAAGCACTCACTTATTGACATCACTTAAAGCGACAAGAATAGGCACATTTAGGTTTTTCTTTTTTGGGCCCATTTGATAAGTAATGTGATACCTTAAGGTTACTTTGATTTTACTTTCAATTACCACTAAGTTTGAGCATCTCTTTGTATTTGTTAGCAATTTAGACTTGCTCTTTTGTGAAATGTCTATTATATTCTTTCCTTCATTGTTTCATTCATGTCAGTTTCTTTCTTCTTAATCTTTATGTACTCATGTTATCTATGCTCCGTGTTGCCAATATTTTCCCCTGGTCCATTGTCTCTCTATTGACTTAATTTATGGAAACTTCTCTATGCAGATTTAATTTTTATATTATGAATATGAGTTTTGGATATTCCCTACCTAATTTTACATTTAATCAACTAGGTTTTCCTACACTATCATAACAATTATTTATACACTGATACTACTATGATTTTTTACATTTGTAGTATTATAATTACAATTTTATATTTAAATATTTAATTCATTTGTTTACATTATACACAACATAAGATAGGCCTAAATCCTGCTGTGTTCCACATGCCTATCCATTTGGGTCAGCATCATTTATTAAATAATGAATCTTATTGCCACTGACTAAAAACATCATTATATATATTATTTTCTCACATATAAAATGATCCATTCATTTCTAGATTCTCTTTGAAGCATAGTTTGAGGAGACTGAGTGAGCCTACGCATCAGTACCATGGTGAGAAAGAAGACAGAGGCATTAAATGTGTTCAGATAACTAGATAAAGACAGGTCACACAGAGTCTTGTAAACTCTTCTAAAATAAATTAAAAGTAAGGAAGTTAATTTAGTTGAAAAAATAATGTCTGTGTGCAGGTGGTTGATATGAGGGAAAGACAGAAGAAAGGAGACCCATTTTAAAAGGCCATTTCAGGAATCCAAGGAAAGATAATGTGGTAGAGGAGATAGACTACAATTAACTCCAAATATTTGGGGCCTTGGGGTAGTCATTTATTATTTAGGGTGATCTTGACAACCCAAATATTATTTCTGCTCTACCTAAGTGACCTGAACTACAGGGAGCAACACAGAGTAAATTTCAGTTTTCTAGGATGTTTAAAGAATAGTTTCTAATAAATCAGAAATTCTAGTTAACTGATATTTAATAATAATAATAATAATAATTGTAATAAAACCTTTGGTGCTTCAGCATTGCTGGTAGATGTTATTTCTCATTTGTATGCATCACCTGTCCTGAGATAGTTAAGTTCGGTTTATTGAAGGTAATTGAATCTATCAAGATCCAGAATCTAGCAATGCCTGAGGGACATCATTCTAAACATCAATCCTCATTTTCTGGGGGTAGATCGGACTGAAACTCTAGTGAATATAAGTAAACCTCTTTAAATTAAATTTTACCAAAGCCCTCATTTCAACCTAGTTGATTATTTGGGGGGTCATTTATTTTTTGCCTTTAAAAAGCTGAAAGTGTAAGAGTTTGGGGGGTTAACTAAAGGTTCAGATGTTTTACAATGTTTGTAATGCATCAGAGGATACAAATCTTTTTTCTCAGGTGCATTTCTTTCTATAGCTTTTCCAATTGGTCAAATATAACAGAAGTTAAGGTTCAGGGACTTCAGTGAGGATATGGAGGAGGAAAAGAGGGAGAATATGCTGCAGGGGTGTCCAAACTTTTGGCTTCTCTGAGCCATACTGGAAGAAGAAGAGTTGTCTTAGGGCCACACATTAAATACACAGACACTAACGAAAACTGATGAGCAAAAAAAAAAAAAAAAAAAAAAGTTTTTAAGTAAATATACAATTTTGCGTTGGGCTGCATTCATAGCCATCCCAGGCTGCAAGCAGCCCACAGACCGCGAGTTGGACTTGGGCACCCCTGATCAAGTTTCTTTCTGGCATTAACGCAAAGACAGTAAGGTGAATTTTGCCCAGATAAACAGAAAAAGCCTGAATCCTGTCTTATATCAGTCAGTCACTCCGCTCCTCCAGTGCACAAAGGTGGTATAATGCTATTAGGCTGGGGTTTCAAACCCAAGTGCCGAAGTTTCATAAGCTACACTGAGAGAAATAGACATCTCTATTTGCATCAACACAAGGTGGCCTTAAGTTCAATTTACAGCTACAGAACAGCCTACCCTCCCTTTCACACCCATGCTCATACATTCCTCTTCCAGAAGCAAAGACCGGTAACCCCAGATCATGTGAGCCCTCACCAGGTGGAGAGACATCAGCACAGGGTTTTTTCTGCTGTCTCAGGCAAAAGTGTGTAGCCCTCAGACTTAAAGAATTTTGGGATTAGGATAATGCACATGGCAGTGACCAAAGCCTGCTCACATAGACCAAAGGATTAGCTATGTCGCATTTCTCCAGACTCATCACAGGAAAAAAAAAGAAAAAGACATAGAGACAGATGCTGAGAGTAAGATGAAAGAGTTTTCAGAAGTGCGAGGAAGGATCCCGGCCCACTTTCACTCTGCATTTATTAAAAAGTTCCGGAGAGAGAAAACCAGCTATTCCCCACTATAAACTACCCCTCCAGCTAACGATACACCACAACAAAAAGTGGTCTAATTAGTGTCCTTTGATCAATCCAATTAGTGCTTTTCTTTGGTGGTGGCAGAATGTGGTGGTGATGGATGTTGTGATAATTGGAGGAGAAGGAGTAAGAACTAGAAACTTTAAACTCTTTTCTCTTTAAAGCCAGCAATGTACAGCTAACTGAAGAATGGTACTCTTTTATTTCAGAAGGCAATGACCTTGGAAAAATGCACAGATTAAGACAGTTGTCCAAGAAGCAATGAGAGTAAAATGGACACCACTTAGCTAATCTGGTGAACTATGGCAACACTTGAGATCAGATATTCCAGCAAGATTGACAGCTTGCTCTATTCTTTCAATCAAATGAACAAAAGTATATCTTATTAGGAATCGAAGGCTGAATATCTGTAGTTATTTCATTGTTCAGAATATCATTTAGGAAAGAGGAAGGGAAAATGTGGATATGGAAATGGAGAAGGAGGGACACATGAAGAAGAGCAGGAGCAAGTGAGGAAAGGCGACAAGAGAGAGAATATTGGAGTAATAGAGGAGATCCCCCCCCCCAAAAAAAAAAAGCCAAGGAAGAGATGGAATAGCCTTTCCTATTACCTTTCCCTGGCAAGAAAGGAAGCTACTAGGTGATGTGAACCCACTAGGTCTTGGTTTTCTGCCTAGCAGCACAGGGGCTGCACACTGCCACAGCCTGACCACCTTCTCCTGCCACTAAGGTCAGCCACTCACTATGTAGTTTTCAGTAGGGCCCAACCTGCGCCCAGTAACACCAACCATCAAACTGCTACTTCAACATTCTCTTCTGAGCCCAGGCTATAGAAGAACCCTGAGCATTGGTGAGACCGCAACATGGCTCTTCACGTTGAAAAGCTTTGCTCTCTAAGGAATCATAATTGAGTTGTCACTGCTTCATGATCCGCTTATGAATAAGACTAGGAGGTGAACAAAATATTAAACTTTCACCAACAGAAGGATCTACACTATAAATTCAATCTCCTTATTCTTATATTTTAAAAAATATTTTAGTATTTTTATTTAATATATAAAAGTAATATAACCACAGGGCAGGAAATTTGAAAAATATTCTAAACATATGAAGAGGACACAAATTTCCCTTATCCTTCAAGTTCATCTTTGTTTCCATTTTAAAATTCTTGCTACTTACTACTAAATTGTCCCAAGAAATTTTTATTGATTTTACTCCCATTTTCTGCATAAGGGACAAAAGAAATAATTTATCTGATATATTTGTACGTCTGTCCTTTCTTTTACTCTTTATTGCTGTGTTCATTTCATTATCTCTTTCTTTTTTTTTTAAGGTTTTATTTATTTATTTTTAGAGAGAGGGGAAGGGAGGGAGAAAGAGAGGGAGAGAAACAGCAATGTATGGTTGCCTCTCACATGGCCCTCACTGGGGACCTGGCCAGCAACCCAGGCATGTGCCCTGACTGGGAATCGAACCGGGACCCTTTGGTTCCCAGCCTGCGCTCAATCCACTGAGCTACACCAGCCAGGACTCATCATCTTTTTTCTCAGAGCTGTCTCCCATATTTTTTCCAGGATAAAGGCTAGGGGCAATCTCTTCTTTAAATCCAGTCACCAGAGTTTCTGAAGCAAATTGTCACCATAGCCTTTAGAACACAAATCAATGCTTTCTTTTCCCTGACAGCCACCATTCCCACTTTGTTCAATACACTAGTGTACTTAGTTTATCATTTGCCCAAATTATACATGTTTCTACATGTGTTTTGTATGTTTTTCATTGTATGTTCCAGAAGGGTATATATTAGATATGAAGGGAAATTTAGAAGTAATTTCATTACCATCTTTTTTTAATCTTCACCCGAAGATACGTTTATTGATTTTAGACAGAGAGGAAGGTGGTTGGGAAGAGAAAAAGAGAGAGATTGAGAGAGAGAGAGAGAGAGAGAGAAGAGGAGAGGAAAGGAGAGGAGAGGAAAGGAGAGGGGAGGGGAGGGGATGGAAGCGGAGGGAGAGGAAGAGTAGAGGAACATCGGTGTGAGAGAGGAACATCAGTAAGTTGCTTCCCACACGTGCCCCAACTGGGGACTGAACTGGCAAACTTCTGGTGCACGGAACAATGCTCCAACCAACAGAGCAACCCAGCCAGAGCTGTTAATATCTTTCGAAGATAAGAAACTCCTATGCTGTAACCTTGAGAACTGTCTTGACAACTTTTACTTTAATAGTCCCAATAATGTAAACTCTGTTTGACAAGATAGTTCTCACTTTTAAATCTGTGTCCAATTTTTAAAATTTAAAATAAAAACTTCCTTATTATAACACAAATTACATTTCCCTTTTTGGGCTAATTATGCTATGTAGAGCACACTATTCTCTCCCTTCCATTAAAAAATAATAATAGTTCTGTCAAGAAATTTCTAATGCCTAACTTGAGTCTCATCTTTAAATACAAGTTAAGGAATCCAATCCTTTCAATTGCTTCTCATAACATTCTCATTATATTCTGCATTATCTAAGCTAACATTACTTAGATTCACTCTAATTGTAATGCCCCTTTTAAAATACAACACCATAAATGAGCAATGATATTTAAATGTATTCTGATTATCATCCATATCTAAAAAGTTAATAAATTTCAATTTGGCACAAATTGTTCTTAGAATGATCATAACATTTCCTTGAGCTCACAGCTTTATTTTCCTGACAGTTATAAAACATTTACTTAAAAATTCTTTCTTTGTTTTTCTCATGGATATATTTTAACATTTGCATTCATATTAGTTATTTGCATTGTTCAATCTTAACAAAGAAGAGCTACATTTATTTCCCATGGCATTGCTCAGTGTTTTGTATAATAACACTGAGAAAACTCTGTTTTTGCTTATAGTGTTCATTCATTCAAGGGGAGGATCAAACGTACAATAGCTAAAACACACTGTGCAGTGAGACCAGAAAAACATCTCTGCCCCTTATTTTATCAATAACTTACAGTGTGGTATTGGTTGCAATGTTTAACTTATGAGATTTATACAATATCTAAATATTCAGCTTTGTGGTGTTATTGTAAGTTGTATTTTTTAATTTCAAATTCTAATGTTTTATTCCTTTTATATAGGAAAACAATTGCCTTGTGTTTTAAACTTCTGTCCTATCAGCTTAATATACTCACTTCATATTCCCCAAGACTTTTTGGTGACTCCTTGGGACTTTTGTTAATAGACAATTGTGTCATCAAGAAATAAAATCAGTTTCATTTCTTCCTTCGTAGTAAGTATACATTTTTCTTTCTTTTAAAAAAAAAGATTTTATTTAATTATTTTTGGAGAGAGGGGAAGGGAAGGAGAAAGAGAGGGAGAGAAATATCAATGTGTGGTTGTCTTTTGCATGACCCCCACTGGGGACCTGGACCACAACCCAGGCATGTGTCCTGACTGGGAATTGAACTGGAGACCCTTTGGCTAGCAGGCTGGCACTCAATCCACTGAGCTACACCAACTAGGGCTATTTTTATTTCTTTTTCAAGCATTATTATATTAGCTACAACTTTCAATGTTAAGCCAATCAAGTAGAATTGTTGCAAAGATCATCCTGGCCCTCTTTCCAATCTTAGGGAGAAAATTTCCAGTTTTTCATCGTGAATAAAGTATGATGTTAGGTCTTTTTGTGGATGCTCTTTAATAAATTGAGAAAGATTTTCTTTATTCATAATGTTCTGAGACTTTTGATTACAATGGGTACTGGATTTTATAAAATGTTTTTTTTTTTCCCTCACTGATGTTGCATAAATTTTCATCTTTCTCCTGTTGATACAGTGACTTCACTGACTGATTTTCAAATGGAGGATCAGCCTTGTAAATAATCTCACTCCATCATACTGTGTAAAACTTTCATGTATTGTTGAACTTGCTTTGCTAATATATTTTTAAAGATTTATTTTTCAATTAAAGTTGACATACAATATTATATTGGTTTAAGGTATATGACACAATGATTGGAAGTTATATAACTCACCAAGTAGTCACCCCAATAAATCTAGTACCCATCTGACACCAAAGATAGTTACTACAATATTGTTGAATACATGCCCTATGCTGTACTTTACATTCCCACGACTATTCTGTAACTATCATTTTGTACTTAATCCCTTCACCTTTGTGACTGATTTTCCTCAATTCCCCTCCCATCTGCAAACCATCAAAATGTTCTCTGCATCTGCAAATCTATTTCTCCTTTGCCGGTCCATTTATTTTGTGTTTTAGGCTCCACATAAAAGTGAAATAATATGGCATTTGTCTTCCTCTGTCTTACTTATTTCACTCAGCACAAAATTCTCTAGGTCCAACCGTGTTGTTGCAGATGGGTGTGTGTGTGTGGGGGGGTGTCTATATATCCTTCTCTCTTCTTTACTCATCTGCTGATGAACACTTCCATACAGGGTGCTCCCATATCCAGGCTACTGTAAATAATGCTTCAATAAACATATGGATGCATATGGCTTTTTGATTTACTGTTTTGAGTTTCTTCAGAGAAATATTCAAAAGCAGAATTGCTGGGTCCTTCTTTGCTTCTTGTTGTATCTCCTCTGTTTTGAAGTCTATTTTGTCTGTTTACTGCTACACCAGCTTGTTTTTTTTTTAATTTTGATGTTTATGAAATACTTTTTTCCATCCCTTTACTCTTAATCTGTCTGTGTCTATCTCAGCAACTCTTTTGTAGATACCATGTGGAAGGGTCTTGTTTTGTTATCCATTCAGCCACATACATCTTCCAATTTGAGCATTTAATTCATTTGCATTCAAAGTCATTGTTTATAGATGTGTATTTATTGCCATTTATTATTGATATTTTTTATCTTTTTATTCTTTTAAAGAAGATTCTCTTTTCTTATAATACTGATTTGGTGATGATGAACTCTTTTAGCTTTCCCTGCACCCCCTGGGAAACTCTTTATCTGTCCTTCTATTCTAAATGGTAGCTTTGCTAAGTAGAGTAATTTTGGTTGTATTGTAGGTCCTTGGTTTTCATCATTTTAAATATTTCTTGCCAATCCCTTCTGTTATGCAAAGTTTCTGTTGAGAAATCAGTGGACAGTTTTATGGGAGCTCCTTTGTGAGTAACAAACTGCATTTCTCTTGCTGCTCTTAAAATTCTGTTTTTGTCCTTAACCTTTTAATTACAGTTAATTACTAACCTTTAATTATGGTTAATGCTAATCTTTAAGCATTTTAATTACAATGTGTCTTGGTGTAGGTTGTTTTGGGTTCGTCTTGTCTGGAAAGCTCTGTGCTTTCTGGGCTTGAATACCTATTTCTTTCACCAGGTTAGAGAATTTTTTTGTCATTACTTTTTCACATAGATTTTTCAAGTCCATGCTCTCTCTCTTCTCCTTCTGGCACCCCCATGATGCAAATATTGATGCACTCGAAGTCTCAGAGACTCCTTATACTATCATTTTTGGAGATTCTTTTTTTTTTTCTTTTTGATGTTCTGATTGGGTGTTTTCTGCTTCTTTGAAAGCAGAAAACACCCAATCTCTGATTTTCTGCTCCCAAATCTCTGATTTGTTCCTTTGCTTCATCTACTCCACTGTTGATTGCCCGTAATGTATTCTTCATTTCAGTTAATGTATTCTTCACTTCTGACTGGTTCTATTTTATGTTTTCTATCTCCATTTTCATGTTTCCTACCTCTTTGTTGAATTTCTCACTATATTTATCTACTTTTGCCTTAAGTTCATTGAGCATCCTTATAATCAGTGTTTTACACTCTGCATCTAGTCGATTGCTAATCTCCATTTTGTTTCTTTCTTTTTGTGGAGTTTTGTTGTTTTCTTTTATTTAGGACATTTTTCTTTGTCTTCTTATTTTGGCTGCCTCCCTGTGTTTGTTACTGTATATTAGGCAGAGCTGCTATGTCTCCCAGGATTGGTAGAGTGATCCTATAGAGTAGGTGTCCTGTGGGGGTCCAATGGCACAGCCTTCCTAGTCATCTGAACTTGGTACTCAAAGAGTTTTTCCCTCGTGGGCTGTGTACACCCTTGTGTTGTAGTTGAGCTTTGACTGTTGTTGGGACCAAAATGGGAAGGATTTACCCACAGGCCTAATGACTGTGACAACTGTCTGTGACCACTGTGGAGGATCAGCTGTTCAGGGCCACCCCCAAAGAGCAGGACTTGCTTTAGCAAGGCTCTAGTGCCTACTGAGTCTTCCCCTTGAGTGTGTTCTTTATAGAAGTGATTGGGTGGTGCTTCAATGTGTTCTGTAGCTGTTGACCAACTGACCTGGCTTTGGGACCAGGATGTGTAGGCTAAGGACAGCGGCCACCTGTGCCCTCCCTGGAGCCACCCAACATAGGCTACAAAGCCATGTGTAGATGGCTGCTACTTGTGTTGGGCTTGAAGTTGCCCAGGGGAGGCCAAGGTGCAAACCAAAGTTGGCTAGTGCAGGACCTAGAGTTATTTAAGGAGTGGTAAGAAGCATGCTGAGACCAGATGCTGTCTGTTTATAAACTTTTTACAAAAATCCAAAGCACGAGCCAAAACAGGCCATTTGTATGGAAAAGCCACTGGAAATGGCTTGTGCTTGAAAGTTGGGTGGACCAGAGTCTCAGTGGGCAGTGCCAAGAGCGTTATCTGGATCAATGTAGACTCACATCCGGCACCTGTCCTGCAGGCTCTGTTGGGGAAAGACTCAGCAAAGGAGCAATGACCTCTGCCAGAACTTCTATCTGAAAGAAAGCTGCCCCTCATCCTGATGCCAGAAAACTCAGACCCTCCCCACATGTCCCAGTGCCTTTTGAGCTGCTGTGCAAGTGCTGGAGCTCAGAGTGGGTGAGATCTGGTAAGTCCATGCACAGACCCTTTAAGAGGAAAGCCTGGGACTCCAGGAGCCCTTCCTCATTCAGCCACAATCCCTGTGTGTTTTTACAGCCTGAAGTTGTGGTGACTTTTCTTCCTAGCACTGGAACCTTGGGCTTGGGGCCCTGTTGTGGGGCTGGGACTCTCAGCTTTCAGGGAGGATCTCCACAGCTGAGATATCTCTCTTGAGTTTTATTCCCCACTCAGGGATGTGGGAACAGCCCATTCTGCATCTCTGCCCATCCTACCAGTCTCATGTGCCTTCTTCATTATATCTTTACTTGTAGGACTTCTGTTTAGCTAGATTTCAGGATGTTCTAAATGATGATTGTTCTGTAATTTAGTTTTAATTTTGATGTAGTTGTGGGAGATTTCAAGTACTGCATTTATTTATGCTACCATCTTGACTGGAAACCCATAATATTATTTTATTATCCTTTTAGCATCCATAAGATCAGTGGTGACACCTCTGTTTGTTTCTGATATATATAACTCATCCTTTTTCCTATATTTTCTTGGTTAGCCTGGATAGTGGTTTACCAGTTTTATGATTTTTCAAAGAACTAGCTTTTAATTTTGTTGATTTTCTTTATCATGTTCCTGTTTTTATACCCTTGATGTGTGCTCTAGTGTTTATTGTTTATTTGCTTCTGCTTGTTTTAAATTTCTGTTCAGTTTCCTAAGGTGGAAGTTTAGGTAATTGATTTTAGGTCTTTATTCTTTTCTAATATTTGTACTTAATGCTATAAGTTTTGCACTAAGTACCACTTTTGTTCATTCCATAAATTTTGACAGTTGTATTTTTATTTTTATTCAGTTCAAAATATTTCTTTAAATTCCTCTTGAAATTTCTGCTTTGACACCCATGCTTTTAGTTGCAATGTGTTGAAGTTCAAATACTTGGAGATTTTCAACTATCTTCTTATTATATTGATTTCTTGCTTAACTCCACTGAGATCTGAGAACAGAGTTTATATAATTTTTTATTATTTTAAATTTGTTAAGGTTTTTTATAGACCAAAATATGGTCTGTCTTGTTGAACTTTCCATGTGAACTTGAGAAGAATGTGTATCCTGATGCTGTTACAATACTCTATAAATATCAATTTAGATAAAGGTAATGCCTGTTGATATCGAGGTCATTTATATTATTACTGTTTTTTTTATATGAGCTTGATCTATCAATTACTAAGTGTGGAATGTTTTAGTTAACTATTCTAATAGTGGGGTATCTATTTCTTCTTTTACTTCTGTGTTTTTCTTCACATGCTTTGATGCTCCATTGTTAGGTACAAACACTTTTAGAATTGTTATGTCTTCCTTGAAAATTGACTCCTTTTCATTATATGATGCCTCATTCTATCTCAGATAGTTTCCCTTGCTCTGAACACTGCTTTGTTCAGCTTTCTTTCAATTAGTTGTAGCATGGTATATCTTTAACTATCTTTTTATTTTTAGCCTACTTATATTTTCATATTTAATGTGTAATTATAGACAACATATAGTTGAGTCTTTTTTTAACCTCATGATATTCTCTGTCTTGTAATTAGTACATTCACAACATCCATATTTAAAGTGATTATTTGTATGGTTAGGCTAATATCAATCATATTTGTAATTTCTGAATCCATTTCACTTGTTCATTTTTAATTTTTATCTTCTCTTTTTCTGCCTTCTTGGATTTCAATTAAAGCTTTTATATGATTCTATTTTATTTCTTCCCTCTAACATATCAATATTACTTCTATTTTAAAAATGTAGTGGTTACTCTAGAGTTTCCAGTAAACCTTTTAACTAGTCTGTCTTCACATAATACTACATCCCTTCATGTGTAGTGGAGTTACTTATAACAGTATTTCTAATTCTTCCTTCCATTCCTTATGACATTGCTATTATTATTTTCACTTAATTAAATATGCTATACTAACCCAATGTATTGCCATTTTAAACAACTATCTTTAATCAAATAGGAAAAATAAACATCAAATTTCTTATTTTTATTTTATTTATTCATACTGAAAACTCTTCCTCTCCAAGTTTCTGACCTATATCACCTTTCTTCTCACTGAAGAACTTCTTTAAACATTTCTTGCAAGGAAGTTGTTATGGACTGAATGTTTCCTTCCTCCCAAAATTTAAGTGTTAACCCCAATCTCATTATAATTGTATTTGGAGGTGGGCCCTTTGGGAGATAATTAAGTTTTGATGAAGTCACAAGGGTGAGGCCCTTATGATGAGAGTAGTGACCTTATAAGAAGAGGAAGAGAAACCAAGGAGAGCCTTTGCCTTCTGCTATGTGAGGATACAGCCAGATGATGGTTATCCACAGCCTGAAAGAACTCTCACGGGATACCAACCTTGCTGGCACCTTGGTTGTGGACTGTGAGATCCTATCTCAAAAACTGTGATAAATAAATCCCTGTTGTTTGAGCACCCAGTGTATACTATTTGCTATAGCTGTCAGAGCTGATGAAAGACATAAGATTTGGTAATGATGAGTTCTCTCAATTTTTGTTGATCACATAATGTATTTCTTTTATTTCTTTTTATTGTTGTTTAATTACAGCTGTCCCAATTTTCCCCCATTGCCCCCCCTGTACTGAGCAGCCCCCACTCCCTCAGTCAGTCCCCATCCTGTTGTCCATTACAATTGATCCTTTATACACGTTTCCTGACTAGACTCCTCCCCTTCCTCCCCCTGTTATCTGCCCCCTCCCTACTGGTCATTGTCAGTTTGTTCTTTATTTCCATTTCTCTGGTTATATTTTGCTCGTTTGTTTGTTTGTTTTCATTAGATTCCAGTTACAGGTGAGATTTGGTATTTCTCTTTCTCTACCTGGCTTATTTCGCTTAGCATAATGCTCTCCAGTTCCATCCATGCTGTTGCAAAGGGTATAAGCTCCTTCTTTCTCTCTGCTGTTTAGTATTCAATTGTGTAAATGTACCATAGTTTCTTGATCCACTCATTTGCTGATGGGCACTTAGGCTGTTTCCAGTGCTTGGCTAATGTAAATAATTCTGCTATGAACACTTGGGTACATAAAATCTTTTAATGTATTTCTTTTTTAACTTTTGAAGTTTAATTTCACTGAATATAGAATCCAAGGCTAGAGTTTTTTTCCCTTTAAACTTTTAATATTTCACTTTACTCTTTTTTCTTTTTTGCATGGTTTTTGATGAGAAGTCCACTGTAATTCTTATTCTTGTTACTCCACAGTGTGTGTGTTTTGCTTCTTGTCTTCTTTCAAGTTTTCTTTTTTTGGTTTTGGTTTTCTGAAGTTTGAATATGCTATACTAGGTGATATTGGTTGTTACTTGTCTGTTGGTTTGTAGTTTATTTTTTGGAATTTATCCTGGTTTGTATTCCTTCAGCTTCCTTGATCTGTGTTTTGATGCTTGCCACTAACTTTAGCAAGATCTCAACCATTATTACTTCAAATACATTTTTCCCTTTTCTATTTTATCTTTCTTCTTCTTCTGATATCTCACCTTCAAATTGTCCCAAAGTTCTTGGATATTCATTTTTCCCCATCCTTGGATTTCAGTGTGGGAATTTTTTACTAATGTATCTTTAAGCTTACTGACTCCTCAGCTAGTTCAAGTCTACTAATGGGCCCATTAAAGACATTCTTCTGTACTGTTAGTGTTTTTGATTTCTACCATACCCTACTGATTCTTTTTTAGAGTTTCTATCCCTCTGCTTATATTCCTAATCTGTTCTCGTACATTGTTCAGGTTTTCTATTAGAACCTGTACATAGTAATCCTAGCTATTTTTAAAATCCTGTCAGATAATTCCAACATCAGTGTCACTTATGAATCTGCTTCTCTTGCCTGTGTTGTCTCCTAAGAGCGTGTTTTTTCTTGACTTTCTGCCATAGTTCATCATTCTTTGTTGAAAGCTTGACATAGACTATAAGGTAATAGAGATTGAGGTACACAGGGTGTGAGGATTTATGTTAATCTAGGAATAATAAAACTAGGATTTGGACTGTGGCTAATGTTTGCCATAGCTGTCTCTTTCAAAAGCTTTAAAATTCTCCCAATGAAAGGTTTTTCTCCCTCTCCTCTTCTGACTTTGAGCTTTCCTATTTTTTTTTTTTCAGAGTGTCTAGTTACTGCATTTGTATCGTTCGTAATTCTCTGTTCTTTTACTGGAGTCCAGTTGGTGTGGTAGTAAGATGTGGGGAAGAACGTTCTTTAATCCTATGGTTAAATCTTACTCTTTTGTTGTCCTGTGTCTCTGGGCAAGTGTTTCTCCATTTGTGTAGTTTTCTTCCGACTCTTAGGTAAGACAGGGTAACTGGGAAGGACTGATTTGGTAAGAATTCCTTCATATGGGATAAGATTCTGTTTGCTCTGATGTTTTCCTCTGAAGAATAGTTTTCTGTTATGAAAAACACTCTGGGCATATTTCACAATGTTTACTTTTATACCCCTGCCAGAGCCAAGTAGGGATCTTGGGTTTTCACTGTGACAACCTGGTTGGGTTCCGGAGGTAAATCCCACATAAATGTGGGGCTTCTCTAAAACTGCTGCTTTCAGGAGCTTGGTTCTCATGCTAGTTTACATTCAGCCTCCAACAATTTGTCCACCTGCCACTTCAGTGTTCCTACCCTTTTACAGGTCCAGCAGCTTCTACTCTCAGTAAGCAGATATCATATGTGACTCTACATGTTCTTTTCTCTCCAATTCCATATGGACACATGTCCTGCAAGCTTTATTTCTCTGTTGGGCAAAAGAAAAGTAGCTGATTTTCACTTCATTTAGTTTTTTTTGTTCTTCTTCTTGTAATGATGGAGTGACAATCTCCAAGCTCTTTGAATGTCGTGGCTGATTCCAGAACTCTCACCCTGCCCAGTTTTCAGTACCATTTCTGACTCACACCATTTTTACACATTAATAAAGTTAGCTAACAGCTTGTATGAGTTTCCTCTTCATGAGTATTCAGTATGCGTACTCATTTGCAAACAGAAATAACCTCAGGTAAGATTTACAAACAACTCTGAAAAACAGTTTGGAGGATGACATTGAGTTAATAAGATCATTTAGGGTCCAAGGGTACATTTTTATGATACATGGTCTGTATATTGCATTGTGTTCCCACCATCCACAGTCATCTTCTGTCACCATGTGTGGCCCCTTTACTCGTTACTACTCCCAACCCCTTCCCTCTGGTCCCCTCCATACCGCTGTCTGCATCTATGAGTTCCAGTTTTCTGTCCCATACGAGTGAAATCGTATGGTTCTTACATTTTTCTGACTGGCTTACTTTGCTTTGTATGATATTCTCAAGGTCCCTCATGTTGTTGCAAATGGCAGTGTTCCATCTTTTCTTACAGCTGAGTTACTACTCTTGTGGTTATGTACACAAGCAAACTTCTTAAAATTCATATAATCATTGTTTAGAGAAGAAAAGCTAAATTCTGAATTTATTGTGTTTACTTTTTGTTTGTTTTAAAGTCTATTTGAGACTTGTAATAAGTCTGCAAGTTCTTATTTGAAATAACTCATTATGCCCAATATATATTAACTTCAGTGTCTCAGGCTGCTTAGAGTGGTTGTTTGGGGCAAATGTTAATGAAACAAAGGTCACAGGTTTAATCCTCACATGCATCAATTATCTTTCGAAGTTCTACTGTCCCCGTTTGCCCTCCTTCAACAAACTTCAATCCGAATTGTGCAAATGGGTATTATTGCTCATGGGGGCAGGCAGTTAAAGAGTAAATTGAATTACTTTTAGGGAACAAGGACTCAATGTACATCTAGTTTAGTAAGAAGACCAGCAGTTGCATACCTTATAACAAGGCTTTTAATATTTATGCTTCTTTCAGACCTATAGTTAGTTTTAGATGATCACTTTAAGCAATAAATGTCCAGAACATTAAATAACATGAGGCACACAAGATAAAGGACGGATATACATAAAATTGGTAGACTAATGCACACATTGTGTGGAGATGAAGTAACATTCTACACGCAAAGGAGTGGGTTTTAGAACTACACCAAAGAAAAGTTGCATTCATGACTTTTGTATTATCAGTTGAGCAAATATAGTACAGATATTTTACAGCAAATGGTGCACTTTGTCCAGAAAATTTTCTTTATATTATTTCATTTAAGAAAGAAAAAAAAACACAATCTCAAACTTACTTCTCATCTGGATGGTTTTGTATAAGAAATGAGCTAACAAAAACAAGCAGAATATCAATATATTTTATTGGTTTATTGTTAAGTACTCCATTTATAATCTCATTAATGATTAGTATTTGCTTAACCTCTCCCTCTCCCTTGTGTTATTCTGTAAACATTTTAATGTTGCTATTTTATACCATCGCTGCAGACAACCTCTATGTTTGCAGCCTTCTTTAATTATATTATTCCGTTCCCACTGAAACACTAGTAAAATATGCTAGTTTTTAGGTTTGTTATGTCCATCCATTGCTATCAATAACCACATTTCTACTTCATTGACAGTATTTTTATAAACATTAATAAATGTTTGGCAGTAACCTGCAACTACCAAATCAAAACCACTTTCGTTTCTCCTCTTGATAGACCAGCACAAGGCAGGTGATCCTGTCGACTTCTTTCAGAAACCATTTCCCGTTTCAGGTTTAATGGCCTTACTCTTCAAGACCCCTTCCATTTTTATTAACCATTTTTTCTTAGTCATCTTCGATGGCTCCAATTTCTCTGCTTGGCCTTAATGTATCTGTTTTTCTCTCTGAGATTTTTATCTTTGGGCTTTTCTCCTTCTAGTCCAAAGGATCTCTGAGTAATCTCAATCACTTCCATGTCTCCTACTCTGGCCTTTATACTGGATGTTTGGATTCCTGATTTCCGTTGTAAGCCCAGCCCTGTTTACAAGCTCATGAACTGGACAGATAAAACATGTTTAACTCCTCAGTTGTGTCTACTATTCCTGCCACACTGTCACAAACAAATCAGTTGTGAGTTCTCTCAACTCTGTCTGTTCAACATGTCTGGTGCATGGTGTCTCCGTGTTGATTGCGGCTGCTGTTACCCCAGTGCAGACGGTAGCCAAGCCTGATTTATAATAATAAGCTTCTAAAAAGTTTTGCCTCCAGTCCTGCACAATCCATTTGGCTTTTACTGCCAGATTGATTTTTCTAAAATGCAAATCTAATTACGTTTGTTCCTGATTAAAATCCTTTAATGGTTCCCTGTTTACCACAGGATAAATAAAAACTCCTTGGTGTGATACACGAGGCTCTCCTTATCTGGCCCCTGCCCTGTAACTCCGGATTCCTGTTTCTTCACATTCCTTGCTTTGCCCATAACAGATCTCTTGCAGTTTCTCTGCTGTGACAGACTGTTTCAGGCACTCCTGTCCAACTTTGTTTCTCTCATAGTTTAATCTCTGAATACCTCACGCCAACCTCAACACATGTATGCAAATATACATGTGCACTCTAATTAACTTCAAAGTGACTAGTGGACATTTGCTTAGCATCCGAAACTTAAATCAAACATCTCCTTCTCACCTCTCTTTCTATAAAGAGGTCTGACATCTCCTAGTTTATAAATAAATTTTTGGGCCCTCACCAAACCCCATGATATCTATTCACATTTCTATGTCCAGTTTCCTTATTGCATTTTACGTTCCTTAGCAATGGATTTCATATTCATCTCAGCATTCCTAGAACATAGCATGGTTCCTGGAAAATAAGTAGGCCTATAAAACAGTTACATGAATGGAAGGTTTTATTACTTGGTAAAATGAAGCACATAGAAAGCCAATATTTTCTTATAACTGTATGTATTAGAGGATAATCTATTCAAACAACTATATGAAAATTGAGAGGCACCTAAGGCTATTATTTAGAAAATTATTAACTACCTTTGTTGGCCTCATGGAATCCAAAGTGAAGCTGGGCAGAAAGAAGAAGAATCTCTTAAAATATCAGATGCCCTACTTCTAAGAACGTGCTATAGCTGAATTCACTTGGACCCAGATATTATATTCATAAACTAGAATATATGAAATGAGATTTTAAAAGTGTTTCCTTTTAATTGTACCTGATAGCAAACTGCTTCCCCATCTTTCCTTTCATTCAATGTCAGCTAACAATTTTAAAATTGTGACACTGAAGGAACACAAGAAAAAGAGTGGTGGAATTAATTAATTTTAAACATTTTCCTTGAGATACATGTAAACTTGAAAGCTGTGCTTCAACCTAAGGAAAAATAAGAAGAGGAAAAGAAAATGTTTATATATGCACAAACATCCGTGTCACTCCTAAATTCTCATTGCTACCCCCTCTCCCTATGGGTGAAATTGTATAAGATTCAGGCTGGGTTTTAATTATAAATATAAAATCAGTGAACAAAATAAAAATGAATATAATAAAATTAAAATATGTATTTTCCATAAACTTTGTAAATTATACATATGCTGATACAAATTATGTAACCAACCGTTAACTCTATCTGATTGCTTTCATACAGTTTCCTAACTCTGATATGGATGTGCTTTCTCAGATCTAGACAAATGGTCAGACTGACCCTAGAATGGGAAATGAACTACCATTTACTCTGATAAATTAAACACTTTGCCATGTATTTGTCAATAGGCTGGATGCCTTCACAAAGCAGTCTGCTTTGTCAGCAAGTAGTGGTTTATTGCTATTCCCTTCTAATTTCCCATGGGCAGGTACAAATTTAAGATTACAGCAAGAAGAAACCATCAGATGTCAGAGTGTCCATCTTCCTCTTCAGCCGCTGCCTAAGTCCTCATTGACTTGTACACCTGTCTTGGGAGAAACTTCGCCTTACCTCGTAAAAATGTGAGATGTGAGTGATATTTTAAAGAAATATCATCCACTGAAATGCTTAGAGAAAGTCCTCTCTATTACTTTATATTATACTTGACCAACATTACCTATTGGATGAAAGTTTCAGGATGTCTGGGAGGTCATATGACTGTAAAAGATGCATTTCATTTTAACTATTTGTCACCTGAATTGAATGAAAGTGAACACACACACACAGAAAGAATTCTGACTTGTATGAGGTTGGGACAAAGACAAAAGGGAGGGACTTCATGTAACATAAACATAGATGAGCGAGAAAGCATTTGCAGAGGAGTGCAGAGTCATAATTAAGGAATGCCAATGGTTAAGAAATGGTTCATCGGTCTCCATCTAATAACAAGTCACAAAATTGGCTCTGGTCTCCATCTAATAACCAGTCAAAGCCTATGAGGCAGGATTTAATTTTTGTTTTGTTTTGTTTTTTTTAATCCAGGTAACGGGTAACACAAGGAATTCGTTGTGAGTTGAATTTAGTTTTCTGAGTCATATTGCTTTCTAGTTTTCTATTGGTCCAATAACTGAATATATGGATGACTAAATTATAGAAATAATATACATACTTCTCCTCTACAGCAAAATTTTCAAAGCAGGGTAAGACATATACAATGAGATAGCTAAGGTGCAAAACAATTGAATGGCGGATCATAAATAACTATTACTAATTATATTTACATTAAATTGTATGTAAAATTAATTTAAACTGTTAAGCTTGATTGAAATTAATTTTTAACAACTATTCCAAAAGCCTATCAGAAGGAAAAGACACTAAGATGTTTTAAATAACAAATAGCTCCAATGAATTTCAAATGCATTTATTTATATATGCATGTACACTATTATGATATATAAATATAATATACACATATACACATATGTAAAATTATATATATTTTTGAAACCAAGTGTTTTACCTGGCATAAAAAGAAAACCATATTACTTAAAGATGATGGTTTTTGGGGTCAAGAGGATTTCTGCCTAACATATGTTCCGGATTTTAATCCTGCCTGTGGTATTTATGAACTACCACTTCAGGAAAGTAATTTAATGTCCTATTTAAGTTTGTTTTGTCCTTTAAAAAAAATTGCACAAGTAATACTCATATCACAGGACTGTTCTGATAATTAGGTGAAATTATATATGTGTGTGTGTGTGTATTTAGCATAATACTTGGTACACAAAAAGTAGTTAAGAAAGCATAGATACACTGGACCTGTTATACAAAACATTTTTTAAACTGAGAAAACTGTTGTTACATAGAGTTACGGTAAGCTACTCAACTGCTGTAGAATGTTGACCACTGCACAGCAGACCCGTGAAGACATCATCAAAGGATACATATGAACACTGCATACTAGATTTTGATGGAAAGAGAGTGTAGCCAAACAGACGTCTGAGAAAATCCAGAGTATAGTTACTTTCTTAACTAAAGGCTAGTTATTCTTGCTTCAGAATGAAACCAGTTGACTAATGATTAAAAATAACAATGAATATTAGCTAGTCTTATGTTATTTTTCTTTAAAATGCGTGTTTCTCTTTATGAAAGACATTATAAAGCAATTATAAAATATGCATACTTACTCTGTTTTAGAAAGAACCTCCCTTAGGTCTTCCCTTCCTCCTCTTTCTTCCTGTTCTGTTACGTAGGGAGAGTGAGGTGGCATGATTCACACCGTGCCGGTTTTATCACTGCTTAGACTAATGGAGCCGGTAACTAAGCGTCTCCCTGACTGACTGCCACATAGAGCTCTTTCTGTAAAGAAGCAGGCAGCATGATTTGTTGGGAATGTACGTTAAGCTATCACTCCCTGCTTATCATTTCACTAGGATAATATCTAAACTCTACACCATGGCCTACAAGGTCCTACACAACTAGAATCTGTCCATCTTGTTTAATATTTGGCACCTTTGTTCCCACTTTTATTATCCCATAATATTCAGGTTATCTAAATCTCAAAATTATGCTTACCTAAGGGCCTTTGCCCCTGCTGTTACTTTCCTAGAATTTCTCTCTACAAACATCTCAGCTAACAGCTCCTTCCGTCATGCAGATAACCTCTCAAACCAGGTCCTCAGAGAAGCTTCCCCATCCAGATACACAGTCTGAAGGAGCTCCCAGTGTACACTTTACCTTGTGCATTTCATAGCATTTTTTACAATCTCAAATTGTCTTTTGAATTTATCTTTTAGTTATTGTCTAATAACTAAATTTAAATGACTAAACGCTCCTCATGAGAAAGAAAACACCAAGATTGTAAAGAACTTGGGTGCTTCTTACCACTATATCCACTATATCCAAAAGTGTGGCAATGTGTGGCATAAGGGAGGATTCTGACATAAGATTGTTGAATGAGTGAATGAATGCCTTTGTTCACTAATATATGGGAGATAGAAAAATGCGCTAAAGAATCCAAATTCTAACTTTAACTATTTAGATGAAAAAATGTTGCATGTGTGTGTAGTGTGTCAGGGAAAAGTCTAGCCATTGTTAACACAATGAGAATAGTTTGCGCTACATCAATGTAATCTGGCAGCCAAGGACCTTGGACTGCAATGCATATGCGTGAACAACAGCAACTTCACTGTACTACTCAGTGGGGGTGATAGAAGCATTTGAGTGAGCATGTGTACTGTGTGGCCATTGCATTCAAAATGACTGAGCAAGTAGAGCGACAAGTCTGCATCGAATTGTGCAGAAACTATTTGGATGACTCAGAAGGCAGCAACTATGGGCAACTAGTGATTGGCAGCTTCATTGGGACAATGCACACCCTTATGCATCACGTTTCATGCAGAGTTTTTTGGCTGAATCTCAAATCACCCAGGCGACTCATTGTTCCTAAAGTCCAGATTTGACACCCTGAGACTACTGGATTTTCCCAAAACTAAAATCACCTTTGAAAAGGAAGAGATTTCAGACTGTTGATGAGATTCAGGAAAATATGATGGGGCAGCTGACAGCAATCAGAACTGTGTGAGGTCCCAAGGTGCCTACTTTGAAGGGGACCGAGGCATCATTGTCCTATGTACAATGTTTCTTGTATCTTGTATCTTCTTCAATAAATATCTCTATTTTTCATATTACATGGTTGGATACCTTCTGGATAGACTCCATATGTACATATACATGTGTAAATATACATATATTAATATACAAGATGATTATTACTCTCTCCTCAAATATATGTACATACATTTATAAATAAAGTAAGGAGAGAGTAAGAATCATCAACTTTTATTAGAGGCATGAACACTTCATAGGGGGAAAGAGTCATAAAACAAACCATGGGTTATGAGGAAGGCTCTTCAACCAGAAGCACAGGAGATTAAAAAAAAAAGAATCCATAAATAGGGGAAGCCTGGGAAAATATTTGGAAGACATAGGGTAATGATGGTTAGTTTTGTGCATCAACTGCCATGGGCCGTGGATCTCAGATGAAACATTGTTTCTGAATGTTGTCTTTGGGAGTATTTCCAGGTGAGATTAGCATTTGAATCAGTGGGCTCAGGAAAACAAACTGCCCTTCCCAAGGTGCTTGGGCATCATTCCATCCACTAATGGCCTGAATAGAACAAAATGCAAAGGAAGGAGGCATAATCCCCCTTTTTTCTGCCTCACTGATTGAGCTAAACATTCCAGCCTTATTTTCTCTGGACCTTGAATGAGGATTTAAAACCATGGGCTTCCCTGGCTCTCAGGCATTCACATGTGGACTGAAGTGTACCACTAGCTTTCCTGGGTCTTCAATGTACAGACAGCAGATTGAGGGAATTTTTAGCCTCCAAAAATAAATAAGCCAATTCCTTACTATAAATCTATTGGTGCTGTTACCCTAGAGAACTCTAACTAATTAATATAAGGGTAAAATTATTAGAGGTTTCTCTATTAATTATTCTGAAAGGATGGAGGAAAATGCATACAACTGTTGCAGCTGGTCGGACTTTAACCAGTTATTTTGACAATGAGAACCAAAAGAAAGGGGAAAAAATGTTCCAAACAATACTGGTGAGGTTTGGTGACCAAATAAAAGATACAGAAAAAAAATAAATAGAGACTATGTTTATGTTTGTGAATGTTCAATGTCAGGAGGATAAGTATTTATGATACTGGAAATAGTAATTAAGATAGAAAAATCAAATAATGCAAAACTTAAATATAACATGCCATGTAATTTTATATATTAGTTTATATAAAATAATTTTAAGGTATAAGACTTAAAAGGTTCAGAAAATAATTATGTTTTTCTAGAGTGGATTTAAGGAAAGAAAACTTGTTTTATTTTTATGTAGGTTACCTCTGGAAAACAAAGATTTTAACTCAGTATATACATTTAGGCAAAAGCTAATTACCTTCATCTTATGCACTTAACAATATCCCCTTACACCAGATTTCAACAATTCAATAATTTATTGATGAGTTCTATACAGCCAAAGCGCAGACACAGACTCATGAACTGAAAAAAAAATCACAAAATTGACAATTTATGTCATTTATTTGATAAGGCAATTTATGAAGAGTGTACAAAATCACAGAGCCCTAACTATCATTTCAATATAGCTAATCCAAAACTCTAAATCTTCAGTCTTGTTTGTTAGTTGATCAGACAGAAGCTAATTTAATTTGACTACTTAATCTGCTCCTAAAAATTCAGAAATTACAAATGTGCAAACACTAGGAGGCATTCTGTTATTAACCTCATACAATATAAACACAAACATATACTCAAAGTATTGAAACAAACTCTCACACATGTACATGCAATATAAACTATTATAATATCTTGCCTCAAACCCTGTGTCTTTTAGTCATTCAAATTAATACTTTAACAAATTTTTAAGATTTTATTTATTTATTTTTAGACAGAAGGGAAGGGAGGAAGAGAGAGAGAGAAACATCCATGTGTGGTTGCCCCTCACGTGGCCCCCACCAGGGACCCGGCACGCAACCCAGGCATGTGCCCCAACTGGGAATCAAACCGGCAGCCCTTTAGTTCACAGCCCGCGCTCAATCCACCAAGCTACGCAAGCCAGGGCAAAGATTTTATTTATTTTTAGAGAGGGGAAGGGAGGGAGAAGGAGGCAGAGTGAAACAGCAATGTGTGGCTGCCTCTCGCACACCCCCAACTGGGGACATGACCATGTATGTGGGGGAGAGGTGTCTGAGAGGGTACAATGCCACTTGCTACACTCTCAGCTGGCTTTCAGTCACTTCCCCCGCTACTGCAAGCAACTTGGGCCTTCTGGTGCTGATTCCAAGTTGGGTGGTTTTGTCTACATTCTAGGATCCTGTGGTTCTCTCCAGCAAACTCTCCTGTGAGACTGGGAGTTTCTCCTGCCACCACAACCCCCACAGATTTTTACAGTCAGAGATTTTGAGGCTTTATTTCCTCCATGCTGGAATCCTGGGTTGTGCAGTCTGTCTCACTCCCCAGTTGTTCCTCTTGGTTTATCTGCATGTAAATATGGGACTGCCCCATCTACCAGCTGTGCCTCACCCAGTCCCCCAGCTGCCACCTCGCCTATTCCTCCAGCCACTGCCTCTGCACCCCTGCGGCCCGTTTCCATCCCTCCTGTTGGTCTGGATGAATGTTTCTTCTTTAACTCCTTGGTTGCTGGACTTTCATACAATTCGATTTTCTGGCAGTAATGGTTATTTTCCGTTTTTAAATTTGTTGTTGTCCTTTTTTTGGTTGTGTGAGGAGGCAAAGTGTATCTACCTACACCTCCATCTTGGCCAGAAGTATTAATAAACGTAATTGTTGATTGAATTGCATTCCTAATCATGGATTCAATATTAAATGCAGTACAGTGATTACCAGGAGTATAACATTAAAACAAATATACAACTATAAACTCTGGCTCTACATCAATCACTGGATTCATAGGCATCCCTGGCTCTGAAGTACAGATGCACATACACCAAACCAAAGATTATACATGGCGTCCTTAGGTTAGTTTGTTTTATTAGATCTATGCCTTCTTTAATCTCTATTAATTCAACTAACAACTTCTTATATGGGAGTTTGCTCTAGAATTGAAAGCATATTTCAAACCAATTCATTTCTTCATGATATTTGCCTACCATTCCTCTGATTTTGAATGAAGTTTATTTCAGAGACATACTTTTCTTAATCACTGTTCTTTTCTTAACCTTTTGAGTCAACATTAAGACTATGTTTATATGCTTTTAACTATCACCTAAACAGTTTCTTTTATGCTAGATAAAGAAATTCCAGATCCTGTAATGAAATCAACTCATTTATATTATGGAAAAAGGAAACATGTTTACATATATACTAAGGGTTATACACAATGCTACAGTAGCTAGTTAAAATATACAATCAAATTCTCAAGTCGTTTCAGCTATATTACAAATCCCAGAATTCGCCTCTATTTGACAAGTAAACACAGCCTTTTTTTATTTGTTAAAATGTCAAACAATTGCTACATCATAGCATAATGCTAGACACTAATAAATACTTGCCCAATGATTCATAATTAATGTATAATCAGATACCTTATTAATGGACATTTTTATATATAAATGTGATAAGGGTGCATTTGCAGAAATCTGGACATTTCTTTCTTTTTTAATTATTTATTTATTTTTAGAGAGAAGAGAAGGGAGGGAGAAAGAAAGGGAGAGAAACATCAATGTGTGGTTGTTTCTCATGCACCCCCTACTGGAGACCTGGCCCACAACCCAGGGCATGTGCCCTGACTGGGAATTGAACCAGCAACCCTTTGCTGCACAGGCCAGCACTCAATCCACTGAGCCACACCAGCCAGCGTATGGTCATTTCTTATTCTATAACATAGAAACAAACAAAATGTCAATGCTAAGCCATACGATACCTACAGTGTAGGTAATATTAAAATAAAATGACTTTTTATAACTTCCCAACTGAACTAGTTACTCCATTAAGGAAGATCAAATTGCTTATCTTGCAGTGATTGATTACCAATTAACTGTAGAATAAGCCAGCAAAATTTAAGGGTTGGGAAGTGCCTTTAAGTTTACTGAGACATCCTTATTAAATACCAAGGTCTGTAGCATAAATACTCCCATGAAAATTGTTTTTGAAAAATGTTATAGATGCCAAATGAAGTGGTAATGGTATTCTGACAAAGTAGGAAACCTTAGTAATTCTGTAGTGAAACTTAAAGTGACCTTGTAAAGAGCCTGCATTAGCCATTCCATAGCATGAAGGTTTTCTGATATTCTTTACTCTTGCCACAATTTGACATCAAGTTGCATCAAGTCAAATGGAACTATGTGAACAGCCACCCCTCGAACATTAAATTCCGTCTTCTTTCCTGCTTCCCAGGGCATGAAATAGCTGCCTATTCCCTACTGTTGGTAGGTTTCTTTGTCAGGTTGCAGGTGGGGATTGATTATTCCTGACTCTCACAGCACTTCAAATTTTATTATACCCCTGGTAGTCCTAGGATAACAAATATTTCTCTATTCAGGCCTAATAAAGTTAGTAAAGATCATTAGGATTAAATGTTTCCAAGACGTAATTTGTTTTAAGTTTTCCTGCATGTGGCTTAGCATACAACTTCCTAAAGGGCAGCTCCAGAGCTGACTCTCCAGATCCCAGGAGGCAGTCAGTGCAGCATCTGCAGCCTGAACTGCGTTGGCTCCATCGGGCTCCGTGCCCTTCGCAGACGGCTGTCTGACGTGCGGCTCCTCAGTTTTATCCAACAAGTACTTCTGTTCCTTAGAAACTTTCAAAATGGCAACAGGTTTCCAGGACCTAAAACCACTTAGTAAACTAAAATTCTACTTTTATCTATGGTTTTACTCAGCTCATAATTTTATGGGTTTTTTTTTAAATTAAATTTATTGGAGTGACATTGGTTAATAAGATTAGATAGGTGTCCAGCGTACATTTCTATGATACATCATCTATATATTGCAGTCTGCGCCCACCACCCTAAAATATGTGATTTTATATTTTTAGGTCCTAGAAATATTAGCACATAAGCACAAAATATCTATATTCAGGGTACCTTTGGAGAGCTCAATGTGCATGGAGTAAATGTTGGAAAGGATTCACCTGACACAGGCTGGGGATAATGCTTCAGAAAGGCTTTTCCACTTCTACTTGCCGGAAGGATGCAAATCAAATTCCCTGACCTTAGGAGAGTGATCATAAAATGTAATCAAAGTTTCCAGATCGAAAGGCGCTCTAAATGGTTCAGTAGGCAGCTGCATCAATGCTATAAAGCATCATGACTGCTAACACAGGTCACGTTTCAGGAAAACAAGATGAAAACCTTTTACTTTTAAAAGAAATTTGGTCAAGTCCCAGGAAACAAATGACAGCTATATTCATATGGCCTCCAACCCCAAGGAACTCCAAGCAATTTGCAGGTTTTTAATGTAATTAACCTCCAGAGTATTTCTGTTACATATGTTTAAATGCTGGTTGCAAGTACTATCATAATATTTTTCAAAACGAGAAATCTGAGAGTTAGCATGTCTAGCGACTTAACTCAAGATTACAAACAAAATATTAGTATAGGTTTTTAAATATGATTCCATTTCTTCCTTGCAAGAAATTCAAAATATTTTGAGCACTGGGGAGAAAGAGTCTCTAAACTTCAAAAAAAGCAATCAGCAACATGAAAAGCAATTAGTAGCATATTTGATAACAACATAAACACTAAATTACCAATTGTTAAAAAGATTACTCGCATGTGACTTCCTACTTTTCCCAAAACTGCATTCATTTAAATCTGATGCCTTTGACCTGGAACTTCTGTACGGATTAGCCGGGTGGAAGTGTGTGTGTGCATCGATCTTTGAAGTGAGAGGTTTCATTAAACACACTGTATGTACACAGTTTACAGCCTCTCTCCACCTCTCTCCACACTCTTCTACCTCCCCCCAAATATAAATGATTGTACCAGAAAGAGTCTAAATTACAGGTTATATTTTTACGTAGTTTTCAGACTTTAGTGGAGGACAGCATATGTGATTTCCCAGGGGAAATATAATCCATCAAGTTTACTGAATGAGATATTGGAGGAACCATTTATGGGGAAGAGCGGTCAGATGTGGCAGTGAAGCCAACAGTGGTTCTTTCCCAAGAAGACAAAAGTAAAAGAGTCCCTGTTGCTAACCTTTCACTTACTATCAATGTAAGTCAAAAACCCAACAATTTCTTTATTGAGTACCATAGCAAACCAGAAAAGATACTATGAGTTAGAAATATAAAGAAAATCAGACCGTCAGTGTCCTCAAGACAAACAAGCCACAAACGTAATCCATTGCAATGTAGCTTTAAGTACTATGATGAGAAAAGACACAGATAACAGGGAATGTCCTGGACTGAGCTGGGTTCCTCAAAGGAGTATGTTAAGCCCTTAACCCTTGTGTAACTTCATTTGGAGATCCATCCCTTAAGGAGATAATTAAGGTAAATGAAGTAATTAAGTGTAAATAAGGACCATAATCTGATAGGACTGGTGTCCTTCTAAGAAGAGGAAGAGATGCCAGAGATCTCTCTGCACACCCGCAGAGGGAATGCCATGTGATGATGGAGCAAGTAGGTGGCCATTTACAAGCCAGAGAGAGAAGTCTTACCAGAAACCAAGTCTGATGTCACCGTGATCTTGGACTTCTAGCCCTCAGAACTGAGTTGTTTCAACCACCTAGTTTGCTTATTCTGTTATGGCAGTCCAAGCTAAGATAAATGGATGATAGATATATAGATAGGAAAAAAAATTAAAAGAAATTCTATCTACAGATATACCCCAAAGCTATAGAAAAGAGCAAACACTTGAATGAGGTCTTAAAAGATAAATTAGGAGGTCTGCCTACTTCAATATTTTCTCATACAGTTTTGTGTTCATGTTAGTCTGAAAATAAATACCAACATTTTTAACAAATGACCTTCTCATTTTCTTTCTTATCAGATTTGTTCTGATTTTACCTCGAGCTTTTCTGCATGCTACAGTGTCAATATCCTTCAAACTAAAACTCTTGATGTGAGTCTAAACACCCACATCTCTTTGTGTTGAATTTCTGAGTACTGCTATCCTTCTCGCCTGCACATCCAGTGAAACCTTGCTGCTTAGGTCTTCTCTCCATTTCTAAACATTAATTATTTCAATCATCTTGGCACGAATAGTACTACTGTTACTACTAATAATAAATGTATATGTCTATCAGTACATAGTACTTTCATGTGTGTTATTGTATGTCTTACCTAAAGTAATACTAGTATACAAACACCTTTAATCTGATTTTTAAATGGGAAAAGATAAGAAGTTAGAGAGCTAAGTGATTTGCTAAAGTTACTCAGTTATTACATTTGACTAGAATAAGAAATAACTTCTGAATTGAAAATCTATTTTCTTCTAGTGTATACTTACTGTTTGAGTCCAAATGGCCAGCCTCCATTTATCCACTCGATATCTACTAGGAGCCCACAATCTTTGTTTGGCAACACATATCTGCAGTTCTTAGTTTGTGTGTTTGAACGGAAGGCAGCCTACGATTAGTTCACTCACTGGATTCCTTTACTCTGGCCACACAGATTGGTTTGCAATAGCTCCCTGAGACCCATTTATTGCCAACCCCAGAGTTTTGTTGAAGTATCTTGAAGAGGTGTGCGTTCTCTTCCTCAAACTCATGCAAATGGCTGCATCCGTCTCATCACTGTGTGCGGCATAGAAATGAAACCAACACCGGGAGGAAAGCCAAGCCAAAGAGAAGGACAGAGAAACTGAGCCCTGAAGACATCATTTGACCAATGAAGACATTTCTACCTGATGTTTGAAACTATGCATAGTTTGCTACAATATTACCTAGACTATTTTTATTCATATAAATCAACACAGTTTCCTTTTCTTGGTTAAGCCAGTCTGAGTTATCATTTAGATTCATCACAACCTAAAATCCTAACTGAACAAATTTCTTCTAAAACAACTATCTGGGAGGCAATTCCTATGAGTGGCTATATTAATCTATGAAAGTATATTTGAGTTATGAGCTTCCTTATTAAGATTATATAGCAACCCCAAAACACAAATTCAGTGTTAGCATGCCAAAGCTGTGTTACTAAACATAGGCAGTAAAATTTCAGATATCTAATGGAGCAACATTTTTGCCTATATATCTCTTAGGGCAAGGGGGATAAAGGAAAAAAATAAACAAATGAGACTACATCAAACTTTAAAGCTTCTGCATGGCTAAAGAAACCATCATCAAAATGAAAAGGGAACCAGCCATATGGGAGAACATATTTGCCAATGATACCTCAGACAAGATTTGATCTCCAAAATATATAAAGAACTCATATGACTCAACACCAGGAAGACAAAAAATCCAATTAAAAAATGGGCAAAGAATCTGAACAGACACTTCTCCAAGGAGAACATACAGATGGCTCATAAACATATGAAAAGATGTTCAACATCACTAATCATCAGAGAGATGCATATTAAAACCACAATAAGATACCACTTCACATCTGTCAGAATGGCCATCATTGATAAATCAACAAACAAGTGCTATCGAGGATGTGGAGAAAGAGAACCCTAGTGCACTGTTGGTGGGAATACAGATTGGAGCAGCCACTGTGAAAACAGTATAGTTTCCTCAAAGAATTGTAAATGGAACTGCCTTTCGACTCAGTGATTCCTGTGTGGGTAATATACCCTAAGAATCCTGAAACACCAAATGAGAAGAATGTATGCACCTCTATGTTCATAGCAACACTATTTACCATAGCCAAACTTTGAAAATAGCCTAAGTGCCCATCAGTAGATGAGTGAATCAAAAAACCATGGTACATTTACACAATGGAATACTAAACAGCAGAAAAAAAAAAGGAACTACTGCCTTTTGCAACAGTATGGATGGAACTGGAGGTTATTATGCTAAGTGCAATAAGTCAGTCGGTGAAAGACAAGACAAATATTATATGATCTCACTTATAAGAGGAATCTAATGAACAAAATGAACTGATGAGCAAAACAGAACCATAGTATCGTGGAATAAATTGACAGCTGTGTGAGGGGAGGAGGAAGGTGGGAGTGGGCTGGGTGGAGGGGATGAAGGGGGAAAATAGGATCTCTAGAATAGCATAAACAATAACAAATAAAAACAGTTATTTCAGGTAACAGGCATAAAGTGAAATGTGGCCTCCATAAAAGAGAAATAAATAACTAAATGAAAGATAACATGGTCTAGAGTAAGATTTAAAAAGTTACAGCAAGAGCATTTTTAAGTACAAAGAAAAAAAGACAAAAAATTACTAAGAACCTAATGTGAGTAAACTGAGAAGGAAGCTCAATAAAGGAGATAAAGGGTCAAAGATTATAGAGTCCAAGTTCGAAAGAAACTGGTTTATTTTCTGTGGTAAGTGCCTTACTAGAAGGATAATTTCATTCCCTCCCACAACTAGGGAACTTGAGGTCTCATTCTGGCGGAACACAGGGAGCAAGTTAGGGACAGCTAAGGAATGATTTATTGAGCAGAGGCTACTAAAAGACTGTTCTGAACTTCAAGCTAATGTAGGTATAGAGGAGTCACCAAGGTTTACAGTGATAGCAGCTTAGGTCTCTGCGGAAAGACCCCATGGAGAATAAAATGGCATATTCATCCTTGCATTCTCAGTACTTAGG
This sequence comes from Micronycteris hirsuta, assembly GCA_004026765.1. Lineage (NCBI taxonomy): Eukaryota > Metazoa > Chordata > Mammalia > Chiroptera > Phyllostomidae > Micronycteris > Micronycteris hirsuta. The sequence goes on from PVJI01001218.1 coordinate 125,550, forward strand.
CCCGTAGCGGCACAAACAGTGACTCAGCAGTATTTTATTGACTAAATACATAATTAAAAGGAACAGAAGCTTCCCTTTAATTAAAACTGTTAAGGGGCTTAGAAAAAAGAATCAAGCCTATAATATGGACATAAGAAATGAAAATTTGATCTAGAGTAATTACCCTAACATTAAATGCTTATAGAAAGTGATGCACAATGGATAGAGAAGTGGAAAGAATGGCTACCTATAGGGATCCATGTGATGTTTTAAATGTACTGTTGGTTAGGTACTTCACCGAATACCCTATATGCATGTGATTTTTATTATGAACCTTCACATTACAGAAATAATTTGATCTTTAGTCAAAATGACTGGGTGTGCCAATATATTCTGAATTATTTGAGGGAATTCCAGGACGCATGAGGCAAGCAGGGTCTGAGAAATACTGAGATTAAAGGGACGTGGTCTAACCATTAGCTTAAGTCAAAGAAAGTTAAATGTGCTGAAGTAGAGAAATGAACTTCCTATTATTCCTATACTATATGTCTATTATTCCTATTGGAAGTACTGAATTGGAACTTCCTATTGAGGAAGCACAATGATTGAAAGCTTCCTGTTTTTGCTTATTTATTCTTTTATATAATAAATTAAGGATAATATCTAATCTACCTAAGAAAACAAACTGTTTCAAGACCTTTATTTGGGCCTTTTTCATATACACATAATAGTATGCTAATTTTAAATGAGTCTCAGCTTTTCACTTAAACATGCCAGCAGGAAGTCTACTTGGCAATACTTTCATGGATGTTTTGCCAATTACTCGATGTACTTGAAAACAACAAAACTGCTTTCTATAAAAAGCATCATATAATTCAAACTTTTCAATGATCCAGAAGGGGTTCCCTCTCAATTACTCTGAATGAGTAAAATTTTACTATATTCTTTCCACATCAATTTTTGAGTTCCACTGTTGTCTCAGGAAAGAATTCAAAAAACGTTAAACAGGGGCTGCTGAATCTGCTAAGACATTTTGGCTGGTCTCCCGGGGCTGTTGTTGGCACATTCAAATTCCCTCTGCATGTGCTGTCCTGTTCGATTTCTCCTTCACTGGACCCTTCCACGTTTCTGGAGTAAAAGACCACTGCTATCTTCTAGCATCCATACCTCGCACTTATTAAGTGCTAACAATATATTACAGGCATCAGACTATTGTCTCATTTAAAAACCCTATGTGCTGGCATTTAGTCTTATCTTCATATTCTAGAGGAAGAAGCTGATATGAAGGGTTAACTTACTTCCCCTGGGTCAAGCAATAGTATACTGCAGACTTAAGATTCAAATCCAGGTCTGTGTGACTCTAAATCTGTACTCTAGAGCAAAGAGTAGCAAGTCCATGACCTTAGTCCATTTGGGTTGCTACCACAAAGCACCTCAGGTGTGTAAACACCAGAAATCTATCTCTCCCGGGTGTGGAGGCAGGGCAGCTCAGGGTCATGGTGCAGCTGATCACGACCTGGTGCAGGCCCCTCCCAGGCCGCAGACTGCCCAGCTCTCACTGCATCCTCACTTGGCTAGAGAGACGCTTGTGTCTCTTTTGTAAGTATGCTAACCCATACTCAAGGCTCCATCCTCATGGCCTAAATACCTCCAAAGACTCTACCTTCTGATACCATCACTTAGGGCATTAGAATTTTAACATGTGAATTTTGAGAGAACACATTCAGACAACAGCACCCTCTGCATGTTTTTGGTTTTTTTTTAAAGTTTTGTTAGAACACAGCTATGCCTACTTGCTTATTTATTATTTATGGTAGTTTTTGCTTCATAACCAACAGAGACCATATGGCCCACAAAACTCAAAATATTTACTATCTGGCCTCACACAGAAAAAAATTTGCCAACCCTCACTTCAGTGCCTATATCATTAAGCTATCCTCTCTCTAGTGCTCAATACTATCACCCAAACTATTTTTCACCTTGAAGACAAATTGCATTAGAATTTCAGCAGCGATGATTAACCAGTAGTAAAAAGTCAGTCTTTAAATGTAGAAACAGCCCTTGGGGCAATCGCCATATAATTCTGGAAAGGTCATCATTTTGATGACACAATGCACCTTGAAAAATTCCAATGATTTAGGTCACATTTCTGTGATATGTTTTTCCAAGTTTGATTACTCTTTGTACTGACTGAAGAAATCAGTTTAAGCATAATCTATTTAGCACTAATTAAATGGTAAATCATAACTACAGCACAGAAGACATTGTCTGGGACATTGCCCATAAATGAATAACACACAGCAAAGTATTGTTGGATTCTCATTTGAAAATTTTAAAATAGCAGTTTTGTAATGAATAGAATGTCCAATATTTCAAATGTTCTTTTCTAAATGCTAGATAAACAAGGGTGATTTGAGGACAGTGGCAGCTGCAGCGAACTCAAGGCGACAAAGGCAGATTGAGATGCGTGAGTCAGAAGGTCACTAAGTGTGTGTAGTAGAAAAGGAAGCTTTGGACCTTCAATGAAAAAAGTCATTTTGCAAAGTTTAAATAAGAACTTTAGTAAAGGCATGTTATTCCAAAAGCACACTTTAAGTGAGAAATAAAACTTCCCAATCTATAGAGTAAAAGACTTTTTTTTTTTTTACCAAAAGTCATTCCATTTATTTTTGTGGTAACCTATGTTCCACTTTCAATACACTCTTAATCTTTAAAAAATGTTTTCCATTTAAAATTTTACATTTGTTCTACATTTGTTTAATTAATGAAAATATTCGACATTTATTAGAGTATTGTAAGCTTTACTATTGATCCTGTTAAAGAAAAGAAAAGAAAAAAAAAAAAAAGAAAGCCACTGATGCAATGCAAGCAACTGCTTTCTCAAGCCAAAATTGATTGAGAGCGTTCCCTGTATAAAAATGAAATGCATTTCTGTGGATGCACTGACGCTTCACCATCTGTCCAACATCTCAGATTTACTCTCCCAGATAACTTCATATTTCACCCTGCAGTCCCTAAAGAAACATCACTTTAAACAGGGCCACATGGAGAAATGCACTTCAATAACATTTGAAGGTCTTGCATTTAGCTGCAAGGGCCTCTATCCTAAATGACTGATGTGTCTAGAGAGAAGCTCCATTTGAAGTTATGGAAATGGGGAGGAGCAAATGCAAGGGATGGAATGTATAAAAGAAACAAAATGATGGCAGTAAAAGACATAGGGATTTACAGATAAAGCCAAAAGATGCTGGCAGCCATCTATCAGTCTGCCTTGATGAAATAGGTATTGGAAATTAACTCGGGAACCCTATGAATTACATTCAATCCATGCTCTGGGCTAAGCACTTGTCAATTTCAGCTGCTATTGCAACCTATTACTTACAGACTACATGGCTGGCAAGCTAATAGCACTGGATAGTGTTAAAGAAAATAGGAGAATAAACTGAATGTAGCAAAACTTGTCACTCACAAAGCATGCATTTCTGAAGACCAGGGTGAACATTCAAATCCTCAATTGGTCACTTGCTCCTAGGTGAGTATTTAACCTTACATATCATCATTGTGTCTAGGAGGAGCCTTCCGGAAGGATTAGTAACCAATCAGCTAGGGAGCTGGGGGCTTTTTCCTGGTGTTTTCAAGGTCTGTGGGGGAAAAAAAGTGTTTGGAACTTAAATGTTTTTCAAGTTGTCTCCTTTTTCCATGGTTGCTTTCTGAAGTCAGCTGCTGTCACTGACCATTTAGTGTGAGTTTCAAATAAGATCAGTCCTAGTGTTTTATGTTATTTTCCTTTTAATTTTCAGTCGTCTCCATGTTTACCTAGGGGACATCTAATTCTTACCCTTGAAAACAAATTAAGGGAGAGGCTTTAGTTTGTATTGTACTGTAAAATGTGCATGTCTATTTCCCATTGACTGGGTTTGAGTGTGTTCAGTTTATCATCTTATCTCATTTCAAAAGTGGGAAAGTTGCATCAGTACAACAATTCCTTTCTTTAAGATGAGCTCCACCAGTGCTCCAGACCTATCTTGCATTTTTCAACTGATAAGCTTGTCTAACGTTGAAATATTTTAATAAGCCTGCACATTCAGGGTAAATGTCAGCCAGAGCGATCTTCTGACTAACAGATGCTAGTGGGTATAGGGAGGGGGAGGGACATAAAAGCACTGAAAAATCAAGCAAGGCCAAATTAGAACAAATGTTTGTCAAGTAAAAAGGGCAACTCTTCATCTGATTGAAGGGATTTAATTAGAAAAGTCACAGAGAAAAGCTGTCTCAAAAGTACTGGTCCCATTCTCTTTAGATAAGCTAATGAACCTCATTGAACTTTGCAGAGAAAGGCTGAACCAATAATACAAGGAAGAAAGAATTTATAAAATGTGCCGCTGTGCCTCTTCCATTCAAGAGGGTCAATTGCCTTGCCACTCCAGGTCATAATAAAGAAGTGCTGTGGCAATTTACCTTCCGAGTCTCCTTCTGAGTGGCCAGCTAGGGAAATAGAATGGAGAAAATTTTTAAATAAACCTCCTTTTTGTAACAATAAAATAAATTTTATTGTTAAGCAGCAAATTATAAAACACAAATCGTATATTTTCATATATAATCTAAACTGATTATCATCTAATTCTATCCCTAGTAGTTTTCTCCTCCAATAACAAAAACCTATTAAAGGACATTTTTTTCTTTTTTTTTCTTTCTATATTAGTCAAGGTGATCTCAGACATATGAAAGTATACTGTGTATAGAATTTTGTAACAGTGATTATATAAGGAAGACAAAAAATCCCAGAAAAAGCTATATATGGAAAAATTTGAAGTAGTTTACAAATTGTACTAAAAGAAAAGAAGACTCTAAACTCTGATTGTTTAATGCTTCAGTGGCTTTATTTGTCAGTTTTATTTTCCTTACTGGTTAGCCTTTTGCAGAGAATTCATGTCTGGTATTGAACTCCTTGAGAGAGCAATAAAACACATGTGGAATAGAGTAGCATGTGGGATTAAATGGCAAAATGCTTACAGTGGAGCTTTTCTGGTGTGGGACATTTACCAAGTACCTTTAGGAAAGTTTCTTTTGTTATCCGACATAAGCAAATACAGGTGCTACACATAAAATGTATTAATCAAAGCTTACCTAACCCACTTAACACCTCATGAGAGAAACAGAAGAAAAGACCTAGTGGTAATAAGGTCATAAATTATAATCATGAAGTTAGTAGTCACCACTGTCACTTTCAAAAGTGTATAAAATGCACACAGATATAAATACAAACACATACACACACACAACCAACCGCACATACTCCAGAGAATCCAAAAGAAATTGGATTATTGTATTCTGTTAACTTTCATATTTTCCTGTAGGCATAGAGAAAAATTATTTTATTAAAATTATTACACATTTTCTGACTGAACACCAGACAGTATACAATATTTAATGCAAACATGCTTATTTTGCCTTTGATGGGGTAGAGGATGTCAGAAGAATCATCGTCAAATCTCGTTGCATTTACTTAGAATTGAATCTTTGGATCTGATTCCACAGGTCTGATACCCTGAAGATATTAAATGAACTTATTTTCCACTGCTTGGCCCCAGTGGGAAAGCAGACTTGATGCCTATCCACAAGGCCCCGTCTGACGCTTTATAATAGGTAAACTACTGGGGTCTCAGGCAATTTCCTCCATTCCTCTAAGTCAGCGATTCTCAGCTGGGAGTGATTTTGCTCACTAGGGTACACTTGAAAAAGACTGGCGATGGTTTTGGTTGGCATTACTGGGGGGAAGGGCACTATGGTCATCTAGTGGGTAGAGGTCAGGGATGCGGCTGAACATCCTCCAGTGCACAGGACAGTCGCCCACAAAAGTGAGTTATCCAACCCCAATGTCATAGTGCTGTGTTTGAGAAACTCTCCCATCTGACTTACAAGTGTGAGATCATTTCCTGACCTTGCGTTTTCCAAGATCTCTCTGCAGTCGTGTGTACAATTGTTTCTGTGGCAGCCAAATTGTTTTTACCCAAGTAATTTGCATATACTGCCTTTTTCTGTCTTTACTGACAACACAGAGTTGAGCCTAGAGGTACACTAGAGCTAATTAATCAGCATGTGTGATTCTTTCTTGATAGCATGAAGCCATTTATTTAGAATGCCAGTGTGCTGAGGCATGGGGGTAGGTTGGAGGGTGGAGATGTAAGGTATTGGAAACAACTGTTATCTACTATGCCCCCGTTCCTGAGATCATTGCGGAATTGTAGGTCGTCTCAAGGAGTCTGAATCAACAGCTCTGCTGAGCTTGTCCAGCATCATTACCTCCTCTCCAGAAAAAAGGGAAAATAGATGAAGTAACTACAAGTAGAAAAGCAAGCAGGTTTAGCTACCTCCAATTTCTGACTTGATACCAACATTTTAGTAGAGTTTATTTATAATTTATAAAGTGGTAACTTGAGTGATTTATTTACTTAAAAGCCACTATCTAAAGGAAAGGCTATTCCAATCATTACTGCATCTTGGAACTAAAAATAATCAGGTCACCTGAGAAAGAGAAACCACTTTTATTTTACATCCTAATTTAAACCCATGAACATGTGTACTCTTTGATAGTAGATATTATTGCATTTTGTATATCATCATTCTTTTTTGATTTATAGCTCAATATAATCATGAAATAATTCACTAGATCTTGGTGTTGGATGGGGACTTAAAGACCACTTAATCTAACCTTGTAAGTAGTGAATTACCCTTTTCTTCTCTTTTTACAATCTCTGATGGATATAGAGCAATTCTGATTGGAAACTTTAAAGGAAAGGAGCTCACTCAAGATTAAATGAATCCTAGTGTTAGGAAGAATTTAGTAAGTGATTTGTCTAACCACTCTCTCTTTTTTTTTTTTTTTTTTGAGAGAGAGAGAGAGAGAGAGAGAGAGAGGGGAAGGAAGGGAGATACACTGATGTGAGAGAGAAACATAGATTGATGGTTTCTCATACATGCAAACAGGGACCTAGGCATGTGCCCTGACCTGGAATCAACCAGCAGCCTTTTGCTTTGGGTGATGATGCCCAACCAACGGAGCCATACTGGGCACCACTCTCAAATTTTTAAATCCCCTCTACAAGCTCGTTAACACTGACCTTCAGTGATTCATTAATTCAAGAAATATTATTTGACTATAACTACACTAATTTCTCCCTAAACCTTGCATTTACTACTTCAACAAAAGAAAAAAGCAAGCAAAATATAACCAGAGACCTTGAAATTAAGAACAATCTAACAATAGCCAGAGGGGAGGGGGGAGGGGACTGTGGGGAGAAGGGTTTTCAGGAACTACTATAAAGGACACACAGACAAAACCAAGGGGAAGGGTGGAAGCAAGGGAGAGAGGTGGGTTTGGATGGATTGGCGGGGAGGGGAAGGGAGAAAATGCAGACAACTGTACTTGGAGAACAATAAAGTGATTTAAAAAAAAAGAATTAGTACTTAAGAGTTAGCCTGCTTCATATATTTAAGTGTTAGATTCTGGGAATACAATGATATAATAAAATAGAAATGATCTTTTTTCTTATGAAAGATTATTCTACTCAGCAGAGGTCTGCTTCATGGATACAAAACTATGACTGAATTAATATGTTATGGAAGAGAAGTACAAATAATTGATATTTGAAAGAAGGCTTCCTTGAGGAAGTGATTTTTGAGATCCAACAACAGGAAACTCAGGCTTTTCCAAGATCTCTAGCAATTAGAAGATACTATTCATGTTTAACTGGTCTCTCTCTTTTGGTTGTAACTTTATAGTTCAATGGAAAGAAAGCTTAAACCTTCTGGTTCAAAATAATATCTACCTTTTATCAGTCCCTTAAATGCCAGTCACCAAACTAATAACTTTAAATGAAGTTATCTAATTTTATCCTCACGATAACGTTAGAGATAGCTATTGTTTCCCCCCTTTACAAATGAGAAAACTGAAACTCAGAGATGATAAGTATTTCTTTACATTTATGTTGATTATGAATGAGCAAGCCAGAAGCATAATCCCATCCTCTAATGACATACCACATTTCACTGTTTGAGACAGCCATAATATTCACCCGTAGTGTGCCTCTGTCCACATTGGACTCTCAGTTTCCCTTTCCCGTTCTACATTTCACTGGTTTTTATAACCGTCATTATCCTCATGTTTTCCCTCTCCTCTCATTTAAACATTCAGCCATGTCCAGTGTGGCTCGGATCATTGGAGCTTCATCCCATAACCGAAGGGTTGGAGGTTTGTTTCCCAGTCCGGGCACATACCTAGGTTGCAGGTTTGATTCCTGATACTCGGTCTGGGCATGTATGATCCCCTGTATGGGTATGTGCAGGAGGCAACCAGTGGATGTTTCTCTCTCTCTCTTCCTCTCTCTCCAAAAGCAATGAAAAAATGTCATTATGTGAGGGTTAAAACCAAAAAAGTAAACAATACTCAAAGTTGACTGTAAACCCTAGGTATGGTTTAAGGAGCATGGTGTAAATTGAACTACCATTGCTCTTTCTCTTTATAGATATTATATTCTCTTTAAGTCCTAATTCGGATTTATTTTCTAGTAGCTGTACCACCTTGAGGATCATGTTAAAGTCTGTGTCTACTGAGATCTTTGTCTTATTTTTAGTACACTGTAAAATTAAGTTGCCTCTCCCCCTTACTATACATTCGTACTACGTCACAAGATAGCTGTTGTTTGACTGTAGGGCATTTAAAGTTTTTTACAAACTGTTCCTTATATCAGGAAAAATATGCCTCAATGTACATGCCAATCATTAATTTATTTGTCTATGGTCAAACAAAGGTATACATGTGACACTTGACAGTGAGAATAACAGCTAGCATTTTTTTTAGAACACTGTAGTAAATATTCTCTCAAATCATCTCATTTTGTTTTTCATTATATTTTAGGAACTATGGGTTAACCCTATGAAATAACAGGAGAGTCTGCCATTAAGTTCCCATAACAAGCAACTATTAGAGTTAGGAATTAAAGTGCCATCTATAGCCCTAACATATGTGTGAATATAGTAGCCATGCCTATCTTTAGTTTTCTATTCTGTATGTCTTCACTGAACATTCATTGAATATAAAAGGGAAAAACAAGCCACAATATAAAACCTCTGCATCTTGTACTCAAGTAAGAAAAATACATACCGGAAATATGGTGTGATTTAATGTCATGCTAAACATCATACAATGAAAGAATGGGGGTGGGGCAGTATTCTAAACTAGGCTAAAATCAAAATACCGTACCTTCCTGAGCAGATTTCTCAAAGATGAGTAAAAGCTACCTCAGTAATGGAGGGATGAAGAAATGTCAAGTCATACACATGCAAAAGCCAGAGTGGGCAGAACCCTTTTTGTGAATGGCCTTTTGTTCAATATCAGAAATTTAGGGAATAAAAAACAATTAAAACTGGAGAAGTAAGCAAATGCAGGTCATAAAGGCCTTATGTACCCTGCTAAGGAGTATGGACTTTATCATGAAAGCTATGGGAGTCATTATAAGTTTTTGAAGCAAGGAAAAGACATGATTAGATTTGCATTTTAGAAAGCTCACTGTGGTAGCAGTGTAAATAATGGATTAGAGAAAAGTAAAACTAAAAACAAGGAATCCAGCCAGGAGGCTGTGATAGGAATCCAAACAAGACAAGATGAGAGCCTAAATTAAGGAGGCAACAGCGAGAATATTAAAACTAGATAGATTCATAACTCAAGCTATAGTTTGTAGGTAGAATAAACATGATTTGCTGGCTGAATAAAGGAAATGAGTAAGGAAGACTCAAGATCAACCTTAGCTTCTGATTTGTGCACTGCTATGAACTGAAAATAGCAAAGACACAAAGAGAGCAGTTAGAGTGGAAAGATAAGTTTAGTTTTTGACATTCTGGACTAAGATATGTGTGGGCCATCTGAACGAATCTGCTTGGGGGCAAAAGATGTTTGCCGTAGCTCAAGATGAATTTTGAGGATGATCAATGTACAAGTAGTAGATGAAGATATGACTCTGGATAAGATTGCTTGTACTGAGTATATCAAGTGATAAGAGAAGTCCAAGTACAAACATAAGAGGCACAACAATGCATGTAAATAACTAATATGGGGCATCAGGACAGGAGGAAGACAAGCAGTATTTAGTAAACAAAATCAAAGATGAAAAGTGTCTTAATAAAAATATCTTCCATCACTGGTGCAAAGACAACAAGAGTTCAAGGTAAATTTTAAAGTGCCCTTGAATACAATTTCATTGAAAGGCTAAGAAGAGTACTTTCAAAGACCAGGGAATAAATGAGAAGCAAAAGAGACAATTGAATTTAGGACATATTTTTAAAAGCTTATCTGTTAAAGATTGTTATCTGGACAGGGAAAAATGATAAAAGGGAAGGTCCCTTGGCTGATGTTTCTTTGCTTGTCTTGTTTTGTTTTGCTTTGAAATCGCAACACAAGAGAGAGGATTTAGATGGGGTGGAAGCAGAAAAGCATTTATGGTGATGGTTGAGATGTTGAAGAGTTCTCAACTATTGATGTCTATTTTTTTTCTTATGAATAAGGTGGAGAAGTTATCTCTTGAATGTAAGCATTATTGGGAATCTAAAGAGCTGGGCAAAATAGCAAAATATTTGAAATAGCCTGCATGGGAACAAAAGCACACTGGGCACAGTATAGTGATTTTCCAGTGGAGGTTGAAGACCAAGAGTAGGTGGTGACACCTATTCACACTTTGTAGAATGATTTCTAGCAATCCTAGTCAGAGAGAAGGTACTGAGGTTACAAAGTGGTCTTGTGGTAATTTGGTAGTATGAAAAATAAACAAGAAAATGATCCAAGAAAGAAAGTGGGTGAAGGAATGCATTGATTACTCCATTCAACAAACGTTTATGGAGAGCTAGATGTGTGCTAAAGGACAGGCCTAGCTCTTGAGGATATAATTCTGAATAAAGTAGATACAGTCTCCACCCTATCAGAGCTATGAGTTATTGAAGCCTAGCGCAGACAGGAAAGTTCATATGCTTAATCTTCTATTTCTTTAGGCGGCATTTGTTAGCTAACCAGCGTGAACAATATCGTATGTTATACCCTAAAACGTCTCTTTACTATTTGACTTCTCAGTTTTGAACTATATATTTTATGTCTTACCTTTGAAAATTAATGTTTTCATCACCTTTGTAATATTTCTCATCATCTCTAGACCATTTTTCATAGTTAGCAAGTCACAGTTTCCACATTACCCATGATTGTCATGCTTACATTATCTTAAGCGGTCATAATCCCTATGGGTCTGGGAGGCTTTCTCAGGTTTTTAACATATTCAAAGGAGATTATTTTTGTTTCTCGTCAGAATAATTCACCTTTTTTGGAGTAAATCTGTGACTTGAGGGCTCGGCATAAGATCTGCAGGCACCAGAGAGAGAAAGAGAAACAGAGCGAAGGTTGCATTGTAGGAGTGTGACACTCGTTCTCCTTCTTCTTGGCAGATACTGTACAAAGAACACAGGGGGAAACATTGTTTCAATTTCCTGTCTGGAGAATTCAAAATTCCAGAGGCTGAATGGCATTTGAAACCTTTTCTGGAATAAGCTGAGATATAAGTAAATAAAGTAAAATCGTAGAAGGTAGCGTATGGAGACTCAACCGAACGCTTGGAAGTACTCAATCAGAGGCAAATATTTGTTTGATTGTAACAATGTTACTCAATAACCTTGTCATTTTTAGGAATATTCTATTAACCACTTAGAGAGAATTTTTTTTATTTTACAAATATCTTGTACAATCTTGGGGCAAGTGAGAACTGTGTTATATCTAACCAAGGTAGCAATTTCTGCCTGGAAAAAAATCGGAGGTGTAGTCTTGCTCAAAGGGAGAAATTGACCCTCTGGAAATTTAGGGTGATTAGAATATTCTAATATGTTTTTCAAACATGTTTCACTCAACGTTTTTTGATAAATGCTAGGTCAAAACCTAGACCTATATTTTACTCAGATTTAAAAAGGGAATAAGTTACTGAAAGTTGTAATAACCAGATTCTTCATTTTATAATTTAATAAGACATTCATATGCAGAGCATAATAATATGTATATGAAAAAGTGCTCTGACATAGAGTAGTGAGCCAGGAGTTTTAATTGAAGGAGAAGATGACCTGAGAAAATTCAGCATCAAAGCTCATTGAGGAAAAGTGGTTATGTACTCTCTACTCCCAGGGGTTAGGATGGTTGGGTAGAGAAAGAACCTGAGTCTGCTGATGAGATTTGTTGTTTTAGTTCAGAAACCACTGTTTGAAGACATAGTCTCAGAACGGATGTGATTTAGTGGTATCCCTGCTCTCATATGTAGTAACTGGTTTCTACATACTTTTATTCTTTCTCCTTTCCAGTTACTTAGTAACACAGCTCAGGCCAAAATAAATATGTAAAAACTTGTATTTCTGTCTTTATTCTTATGTTTATTTGGTATAATTGTATATTTGCATTAATTTTTGCTAAACCTTTGTACATGTGCAAGGCTTTTAGGGGAACAAGAAAAGGTTACCGTCTGTAGGTATCTGTCATTATAGGTATTCTTCAATATATCCAAGTGATATTAACTAATCATTCTTGGAGTTTTCAGAAACACACACACATACATGCACACAAGCATTCCTAGATTCTGCAACACTTGCATCACAGACCCAAACACATCACTAAACAGAAAAGCTGGGTAAGTTGCTAATATAGGTATCATTTATTGTTGATACTGTCATTAATAACACAATTTCTAACATCGCTCTTCTTATTTCCTGACACTCTTTAAACTATTCCATAATTAAGACATTAATAACAACATATTAAAAACAGTGAGGAGTTGTAGTAAAAAAGACATCCAGCCAAGTCAATCACGGTGGGTTAGAAAAAATTGTAAATTCCGTCTACTAGATGTCACTTATCTTCCTGAAAATTACACTGCTAATTGCACATTGGAAATCTTTCATTAAAGGAGCTACAGAAGGACACCCATCTACTACTCAGGTTTAGGTGGAAAATTAATTTGTAATTCAGCTATTGATGAATAGTCATTATTTTTCAGAACTAAAATGGTTACCAGGCAGAAATGCAGCGCTGTTTCATAGCAAATATGTCCAAAGAAAAATCAGTTCAAAAAGTAGTCACAAATAGGTCCAAGAATTTGCAGATTACAAAGAAATTAACAAAGAACTTTGATTACAAAGAAATTAACAAAGAACTTTGATTCAGGATGCCAGGAATACATGGTTATGCCACATCTTCGGGAGAAGGGTCAGGATTAATAATAGTATCTTTTATTTTTTCAACACAATATTATTTTGAATAGATCTGTTAGTAGATTACTCAGGGCTACTTTTTGAAAATAAATTGCTATTTAATCAACTAAGTATAAAACAATAGTCAGGATAAATATGTCAACCATTTGTACAATAACAAGTGTTATTTATTATTTTTGAAAAATTAGATAACTGACATGTAAATAATTTGAAACTTTCCATCAAAATTCTCAGAAATTTCAACTATGTATACTTAAAAAAAAACAATCTTGGAATCTGGTTAAAAAAAAAGGAGGTGTGTAAAAAAACTGTGGTCACTGTTAGTTTTATCTGGCACAATGTAACTTACACTCCTTGGGGTACACCAATTGAATTATGCTTAATCATTTTTACAATAATGCTAACAACATGCATTACTTTCATCAATGCTTATTAAATATGAGGTATTTTACTTCATTTTATGTAATTTTTATAACAGCTGAATACAACGGACATTATTCCACCCTTTTTAGCAGATGCAGAGCGAGAGGGCTCGAGGAGTCGATGACCTTGCCCGTAATCACAGGGCTGCACTCTGCCGGAATCAAGCTACAGACTCACAGCCTGTCTAAGTCTCTGCAGCATCTCCTCTAAATGCTACCTTAAACTTTTGAACACTGAGTTTTCTGATCTGAGCAGAATTCTAAATAAATAAAAATTTGGATCCTGGCTTCTGTTTTAAATGTGAACATGATATTTGAATATGATGTGAACCTTAGCCAACTAACTTAAACTTTCAAAATCTGTTTCATCATTTAAAAAATGAGCAGAATTGTAAATAACTCAGTGAGTTCCTGTGAGTATTAAAGAAGGTGGTTTGCACGTTAGCATAGCAGCTGGCAGAGTAACATCTCAGTCAGTGTTAATGCTGTTCATCATCATCTTCTTCATCATTTCTTAGTCTATTACGTTTTTGTCTGTTGTTTTCTCTCTTAATTACAAATTATCAGACGAACAAAATATTTGTTTGATTTTATCATTATTATGTATGATATTGGTAAAGTCATATAAACTACCTTTTCCTCATTTGGAAAACAAACGGCAGGAAATATTACATCTGTTTTATCACTGTGTTATTTGATATGGGAAAGTTTACTTACATATATAAAAGTAACTTGTAAGACAAGCTATAAAAACAGAAGATTTAGACCAGGTTTTAAATAAAGTAAAATCACCATCTCTTCGCTAGCTGTAATAAACTTTACTAACCAATCACTGCACTCCAGCTTTGCAAAGATGTCCCAGAATCCTTCTTTAACAGTGTTCCAGGGCCATTAACAATTAACTCACGTTTTCACATAGGATGAAACTTACTTTTCACCTTTCTAAGCCTCTAATTTTAGTCAATGTCCCTATATCCATCAAAAAATTCATATTTTCCTTCCTGATTTACTCCTAAGTTTTGCTAATCGAATAAATAAACGTCTTGCAGGGTTTCTGTGTTCCTAACAGTTCAAAAAAGAAATTAAATTATCATGATAATAACATCGTATAGCCATCTAAATTCATGCTCTGAAAATTATAAAAATTTCTTTTTAGTTTTGATTCTGCTGAACTGAAGTCATCAGTGATAAAAATCTAATTGAGTTTAGCAGTTTCTTCTAAACTGTTGTTGGAGGTTGATTTATAACCTATATAGGAATAACTCTCTAATTATCATGATTATGCCTATAAAATATATTGAATGCTCCATCAATACATTTTTTATGTCACCTATCATCAAGACACTAGTTTCTGCCACCTCTAAGCCATCAACTAAGGACCAAGCCAAATCTGTTGTTCTGACCTTCCAATTCCAAATCACCACTCAGTGTTCCTAATTGGCTTTATTGCTTTTGTTTGTTTGTTTGTTTGTTTGTTTGTTTTGGATAAATAATGGAACATCAGAATCAGGAGGTAGCATTTTTAAAATACTTTTTCTAATATCATGCTCCCACCTCTATAGCTGAAAACTCAAGAATTTTGGGGAGAGTATTAGCATGTACATTTTTAAAAACATCTCTGATGACTGTGTTCCTAAAAAAAGGTACCTTTATAGAAAATCATGGACTTTGGGATCACAGGTTATAATCTCAGCTCCCACACTTTTCCAGACATGTGACTTCACAAGTCATTGCGTGTATTTAAAATATATTCCTTATAAATATACCAAGTATTATTGTGAGAAAATAGCTAGCATCTTGCTTCTCACCTGGTAGGAGTTTAAAAAATGTCATTTCCTTCTTCTCTTGTATGCAGCCATCCCCACAAATTCTAGATTCACTGATGAGCAGTGTTGGATATCTTCAGTGCAGTCTCAGAATTTTGCTGAGGAAGTTGAAGCGACTTCCCCAGTCTCATACTTTCACTTATCACATTTCTCATATTGTAACTAGCCTCCTGCAACTTGGTCATATGCCCCTGTCCACACTCTAGTGTCCAATTTATTCCGTGAAAAACTGGTCTTCCTTCTGTGCTTTGATGGAATATGGGGGAAAAATAACATCTATTTAGAACTTGCTATGTGTTATGTGTTTCACATGAAGTAGGGTGTCAAATTTGCATACTGGAATGAAATAGATATTATCATCCCAGATTTGAGTAAGAATACTAAGGTCTAGGGTAAGTAATAAATTTCTCCACTCAGAGTATGAAAACAATTCTAATTTCTGTGTGTCATTACCATATTAATGTACTTTTCACTAATATGTCCCAGGCTGTGCTTTTCTTTTTTAATTTTTATGCCTATATTTTTTTACATCTGTATTCTGTTTTACTCTATTACCTTTATACTCCCTTATACTCCCCTTCCCCAAGAAATCACCACACTGTTGTCCATGTTCATGAGTCCTTTTTTTTGCTCCAGTTCCTTCATCCCCCTAAGTCTCCCCACCAAAACTGTCATCCTGCTCTCCAGACTGTGATTTTCCTCTCTGTGATGGGATGCTAGAGTCTCAGAATGCACCTTTTCAGATAAAACCCACTAGGGAGAAGTCAACAACTTCTAAAGCAAACTGCTGGGGAAGACCAATTTCGGGAGGACTTTTCCTGGCATCTGCAGAAATTCTGGCCTAAGGCTATCTTTTCTGAAGGCACTGTCTTTAATTCTAAACTGCTGACTGGCTTCTATACACAACCACGATCTTACTGGATTGCAAACCACTTTTGCAAGCCTCCAGATGAATGCTACAAGCTCTCATTGCCAACTGAGAATTCCGTACTAGTCAATTTGACTTTTTCCCCTTTGCTACAGAACAATACATGAAAAGCAAAGAACATGATTCTGGCTCTGAATAATATTCCAAAATATAGTTACATAAATAATGGAAAATAAATGTGGAATCACTAAAATGAGTGATTTATCTCTAATAGTCAACAATTTGAAAGAGCTAGAACAGTTTACACTTGACAAAGTGGATATGTCTGTGTACTAAGAGTCAGTCTATGTACGTGTGCAACACATGCAGCAAACAGCTCTATCATGTCGCGGATTTCAACCCACAAAATCCGTGGGGGGGACCGCCCCGATCACATGAATCAGTCTTACCCAGAGACACGCTTGGAGATGAGAATCTGGCAGCCACGGGTCTCTTCCATCTCCATTTCGGGAAAAAGACCTCGTGGGTTGCTTAGCCAGGGCTTTTATTAGAGGCATTAAGACATATTTACATTGGATTGATTATTCATGGGATTAAGCAGAACAGGGGTAAGATTACTCACAGCAGGGCAACAGGATGTAAATTCAGGTCCCGTGGCAGGCAGGACCAGGTTAAAGTAATATGCAGGGGTCAGCAAGCCAGAACTTTTTAAGATATATCTTTGCCAAATTCCTATTAGAGAATTCCCATTCCACAGACATGATCCACACTTGCTTACACGGGAATCACACGGAGCTGTGCTCAAAACGTGTAAATTCTCAGGACTGCGTGTTTACACGCGTGTGGAAATCACTGC
The DNA here is from genome assembly GCA_004026765.1 of Micronycteris hirsuta. Classification (NCBI taxonomy): domain Eukaryota; kingdom Metazoa; phylum Chordata; class Mammalia; order Chiroptera; family Phyllostomidae; genus Micronycteris; species Micronycteris hirsuta. The sequence goes on from PVJI01001218.1 coordinate 142,785, forward strand.
CACACTATCACATTATTCTTTTTGTGAGCTGTGTATGCTATCACATAAAAATGCACATTTTTGAGTGACAAAAGAGTTTGCTCTGTTGTTATATATTTGATTATCTTTTTTCTTAACATGAAAAATAGAACTAATGATGTTTATTATTTACCTTGAAGAAATACCAAGGATTAATTAGATGTACATGAAGTAATCTGAGCTCTTTGGAAAAAACAGCAATGATCAAAACTATTTCAATGAGAAAAAGTAATATGCATACATACATAATTAAATATATTTATATAAACTCTATTTATAGGTGTATGTATATTAAATTTATATTCATACATATTTAATTTTTCCTCACACTTATACAAATTTGCCTTTCTGTTTGTTTGCTTGTTAACAAAAGTGAAAATACTTCAAGGAAATCCTTTTGTCAATTTTATAGCTCTTCGAGGAAAACTCCATTTAAAATGTCTAGAATGTGTATTAAGAAAACGAAATGACTTCACATTTTCTTGAGAAGAAAAAGCAATTTCACAGTGCACAAAATGGCTTAAAGTAATATGGATGTTTTTTCACTGTATTCTTAATTAAGAAAGATTGACATCTGTGAAGGTTTCAAGCCAAATAAAAATCCCAGATTTTAATTAGCTTTTCTAATAGTTATGTTTTCCAGCTAGGAGACATTTGCAAGTCTACCAGTTTCTCAGAGAGAGTCGCAGAACATAAATAATATTAATAATTATGTTTATTACTTCCATAAGTGTAATAGTATACAGTCATGCGGAGACAGCACCAGGTTCAATAATTAAATATGCCACAGTGGCTTTTGACATTCTCTCTTCCACCTGTATAACCTGCTTTTCTACACTGTACATGCACCTGACTGCCACCCACCATCCCTGACCCTTGGTCCCCTTACACATGCCTCTGAGTACTCTCTGCCCCTTACTGCCATGTCCCATCCATGTCAAAGTCCATTTTTCAGATAATTACCCCGCTCTGTGACTTTCCAGCCTTGCAAAAACTACCAATATCATTTTCCATTGCTACTTGCCATAAGTTCAGAGTATTGATAAAGTAACCTTTATTAAATAGAAATATTATACAGAAACGCAAGGTACTTTTTACTCATTTTATTAATAACCGAGGACTGCATAACACTTCTCTTCCGCAGGGGTGTTCTTACTCCAATAGGGAAAAGCATTAATTCAAATAAAGAATCACTGCTAGGGGAATATTACATAGTGTTTTTCAGCCAAGAGCAGGTGATGTGATATTCAAACCTCATCTGGTAGGTGACAATCCACCTTACATTAGTATTAAATGTTTCTGAAAAATAGCTGAGGAAATAAGCATCAATCCTTCACTGTATCATGAATCACTAAAAGACTATGTGACTAATCATAGGGAGGGGTCTTGAGGTAAATCAGTACAGATACACATAACTTTTCATGTAAATCTTTGCATAATTGTATTTGTGTTGGCTATGCACATGTATGCAGGCACACATGTTGCAGGAACACTTGTACACACATATATCTCTATATTTATTTTGACCCCATTCTCTTTTTTTGTAATTTTTAGCCATTTATGTTCTATAGCCAGTCAATCAACTGCACAGACTATAGAGTGATTTGATTAAGTCATTGTATTAGCTAAAAATAGGTCAATTTTCTCCCATTGTCTAAATTCAGCTATTATATTTATAAAATTAGTAAGTTCTATTGATATATAAAGGAGCATCTGTACATAATTTTACAAATTGCTTGAGATTATTAACAAATACATTGTCATTTGGAAGCTCGTTTTAAATGGGATTTCAGACATTGATTTGAAAGACAGATTAAATAACATGAGTTACAAACTCAAAACAATTGACTCTTTTTAATGAATGAGTTGTCATCTGAAGCATTAAAATAAATAGCATGTAACATTTAATTTAAAAATACAAATGATGTTTACAATCAAGTGTTGAAAATAATTAAAATTATTAAAACAATTTTAGAACATAATGCAAATTTAGGTTGCATGATTTTTATAGATTGGACCATTTTTAACTTTAATTTTTATTTATTCTATATTCTTTTATCCTTACCTGAAGACATTTTTTTCATTGCTTTCTGAGAGAGAGAGAGAGAGAGAGAGGGAGAAGTGAGACAAACTTCTGTTGCTTGCATACTCCCAGCATCTTTTTGGCATCAGCATATTTAAAAGCAATACATAAAGCTATCAATTGATGGAGTAGATATGTTAGATGATTGCATTTAAATTTATGAATATTCTGTCTTATACCTTCATGAGCCTAGTATCAAATTTATAGAATTATAATTATTTTTTCAATGTAATAGTTCATGTTCCCAAGAGAATAAAAACTTGAGACATCTAACTTCCATCCGTGAAACTATAGCTAAATTTACAAATTAATGTTGAGTCATGTGTAACACTAACCTAGTCCAATTCTCCTCAAATCTGTTTCTTCATTATTTAAAAGGTCACTATTAGAGACTTGCTTCTTTATATCTAGTAAACAACAAAAGTAATGTACTCGTAGAAGTGACATTCACTTCATCAATGAGGGATACAGAGATAAAAATTATTTCATTTTTATGCACCTTTATAGCATGGACAGTGGAAGAGACATTTAAAAATAAGTAAATGCATTATATATTAGATATAACAATTGAAGAGGAGAAACAACAATGGACTGAAATGAGAATTGTCAACAAGGTGATGTCTTGAAATTTTAGATATATTTGCTAGGGAAGACCTCACTGAAAGAAGGTGATATTTCAGTAAAGAATTAAAGGACGTGATCGAATGAGACACGTGAATATCAAAAAGAATAAATTTGCAGGTAGAAAAAGCAAAAAGAAAAAGTTCCTATGACAGAAGTAAGTTCTGACAAGAGCAAGGAATCTGGGGTGCTAAGTAAGCAGCAGGAAGTATAGGAGGTGAAGAAATCAGAATGGCAACCAGTTGCTTCCCAATCAAGACTGCAGAGTAGGTAAATGCACTACTTGAATTCTCCCACAACCACATAAAAATTACAGCTAAACTACAGAATGACCATCATTCAGAACCACCTGAAATCTACCTACATAGAAGTCCTACAACTAAGGATATATAAAAAGAAATCCACACTGAGACTGGTAGAGGGAGTTTGTAGAATGGGCTGATCTCACCCTATGTGTGGCAGATAAAAATTGGGAGAGATATCTCAGCTGCAGAGGTCTCCCCTGAAGAACAAGGGGTCCCAGGGCCAGACCAAAGCCCCAGTCCTGGGTTCTTGGCCAGGAAAAGAAGGCCTCATAACTTCTAGCTGTGAAAAACAGTAGAGATTGCGGCTGAGTGAGACTAAGGGCTTCTGGAGTCTCAGGCATTCCTCTTGAAGTGTCTCTGCACAAACTTGCTCGGACTCACTCACTCTGAGCTCCAGCACTGGGGCGGCAGCTGGAAAAGTGCCAGGAGCACATGAGAAGTACCATAACTGAATTTTCTGGAATCGAGGGGAGAGCTGGAGGGGCAGCTTTCTCCTAAACAGAAGGTCAGGCAGAAGCCATTTTCTCCTTTGCTGCACCCTCCCATCACAGAGCTGGCAGGTGGGCACCATAACTGACTCTCCATCAGTCTGAGTATAACTGTTCTCTCTACCCTGGTGATTCCCTGAGACCCCACCCCACCCATCTTTTGGGAGCACTAAAATTCTTTCCAATGGTTTTTCCATACAAATGGCCTGTTTTGGTTCATGCTTCAGAATTTCCTAAATCTCTGGCCTTAGAATGTTCAGTACCTTTCATCAAGTGGTCCAAAGCCTAGCACGAGTGGCAGCTGGCCTTGATTCACACCACGGGCTCTTCTTGGTGACTTTCAGTCCAGCACACATAGAAGCCATCTACAGATCCCTTTGTAGCTCATGCCGGGTGGCCCTGGGTATAGTACAGGTGGCAGCTGACCTTTGTTTGTTCCTCACAGGTTGCTTTACAGACAGCCCACCCAGTGGGAAGCTTCAGAACACATCAAAGTACTACCCAACTACTTCCACAAAACACTCTCAATGTACAGACTCACCTGGCACCAGAGTCAGGCTGAAGTTAAATCCTGCTCTGTGGGATCAGCCTCTACGTAGGAGATCCTCCACAGTGGTTGCAGATAGTTATGGCAGCCAATCAGCCTGGTGCTCAATCCCTCCCATTGATGTGCCAACAGCAATCAAGATTCAACTACAACAGGGGGGTACACACAGCCCACACAGGGAACACAGGTGAAGTGCTCAGATCAGGTGATTGTGAGGCTGTGTGAATGACCCAACAGGACACCTACTACATAAGGCCCCTCTACCAAGACAGGAAGATGAGCAGCTTTACCTAAAACATGCAGACAAACACAAGGCAGAAGCCAAAATATGGTGACACAGAAACACGTCCCAGACAAAACCATAGAACAGAACTCCAGAAAAAGAAATAAACAAAATAGAGATAAGCCATCTACCAGATGCAGAATCCAAAACACTGGTTATAAGGATGTTCAATGAACTTAGGGAGAGAGTAAATGAGCTTAATGAGAACTTCAACAAAGAGACAGAAAGCATAAAATGGAGATTAAAAATAGCATAAAGAGATCTACACAGAAACAAAGAATACAATGACTGAAATGAAGAATACATTAATTAAAATGAAGAATACATTTCAGAGAATCAACAGTGGAATAGATGAAGCACAGATTCAAAGCAGAGGTTCAAATCAGAAATTTGGAAGATAAAGTAGCAGAAAACACCCAATCAGAACAGCCAAAAGAAAATAGAATCCAAAGAGTGAGCATAGTTTTAGGAGCTTCTGGGACAACTTCAAGCATATCAACATTCACATCACAAGAGTGCCAAAAGAACAAGAGAGAGAGCAATGAATTGAAACCTATTTGGAAAAAAAAAATAACAAAAGGAAACTTTCCTAACCTGGTGAAGAAAATAGAGATGATATTCAGTATAGCAAGTCAGAAACTATGTTCTTTGGCCAAGGAATAGAGTAAGATGAGTTTGTGCTCTAAAACCATCTTCTCTCTGATTCTGAGGAATTAAGAAAGTCTTAAAGGGCCGGGGTGGGGAGGTAAGTGAGGTGAAGTTTCTCAAGGAAGGATGGGGAGTTCTCAGAATTATAAGGGAGCACGGACAGTTCCTAAACATACTTAGAACTTGCCAATCATTCATTGCATGTTTCATTTTAATGTTAAATCTCCACCCTTGGGCATGATTATTAGTACTCTAATGAAAAAACAATTCCTCAGAAATTCTACTAAGAAGGGGTTTCAAGGGCCATCTTTGATCTTTCTGGCACAAACTGTTTTGTTGTTGTTTTTTTTAAGTGACTTCTGATCTGATTTCTGCCAGCAGGCTTAGCTATACCTGGAATTTCTATCTTTTCTTGACGAGTTCAGCCTGTTTTTATTGGGAGATACATTGAGGAGAACATAAGAAAGTCAGTAGAAGTTTAAAGATTAACTGATAATGTGGTGTCACAACCTGCTGACAGAGGGAATCCAGAGTACAGATGGTGGCAGATGCTTAGATGTAGGGAAGGAAAGATGTCTGTGAAAATTTTCTTCTGGTTCCTTATTTTCTTAATGAAATAAGCAGACTTCATTAGCTGAGCATAAGAAGGGTGGTATGAAGGTGGAGATTGGATAAAAGTAGACAGTATGAAATAGTCCTTAAGATGGTGAAATCTCAGATGGAGTAGAAAGATGTGTAATTGTTGTCTGCCAGGATTAAGGTCCATTTGAGATTAGTGACCATAAATTTAGTCTGAGGATAGTAAGCATTGTTGTATATACTTTCTCCATTCACTGTCAGCTGCATAGGTATAATCTCTTCATAAACACAGATTTGTTTTTCACCGAGTCTGTAGTTTGACTGTAGCAAAGTAAAAGAAGGCAATGATTGTTAGAGAATGTCTTGCAAAGATGTGATTGTTTGTGTGAATATTGAAATTGCAAAGAATTAATTCAGGATTAAAGTTGGAGAGAGTGAACCAAACCCTTAAGTACTTGAAAAAGGATGGCAGCAAAACTCGGAGTCTGTTATAAAGACGGATCATTGGCTTTGTAGTCTGATAATATGAAACCCAAGGCTTGGAGACTTCAGAGGAGAGAGGAAATCTGGGTGAGGCTATGATTAATGGCAGCATCTATTCCACTGTTGGGTCCAGTAGTATGAATTATGAAAGATGAATACCCATCCGCTGTCAAAAAGAGTACAGGAGAAATAGAGTCCTCAAAGAACAACTATCTTTTAATCTGAACAAGATGGCAAAGAAACTTTTTGGAAAGAAGTTAAGAATGTAGAGCAAAGTAAGATATGCAATGAACTCTAGAGGGCACAGAAGAAGGTTTAAGATAAAGAGGGATGGCAGAGGGAGACAGAATAGGAGAAATGGGTGTGAGGGACTGATCTGAGAGTTAGGGCTTCTCATTATAATCCATTTAAAAACCCTGAAAAATGGGTGTAGTAATATAGAAACACATTTAGTCTTTGTTTCCTGTTCCTGGCACAAATCTCCTGAAATCCTTTGAATTTACAGAGTGATAGCGCATTCATAAGGATCCTCTTTTCGGCTAATGTTAATGAGGTCACTTAGGGTGTTGCCTTTAGATGGCCTCAGATCGTGGCTAGTAACCAGAAAAAGCAAGTGATTAGCAGTTGGAACTTTCAGCCTTACTCAGTGACACCCTGTACTCAACTCTGGGAAGGGAAAGAGATGGAACAGAATAAGATAATTTGGTGAACTACCAGGATGGTGAATGTATCTACATGCCTGGAAGGTAGCACATCCCAGTCCCATGGGAACAAAAGATCCTTCATTCAAGACTCTTCTGGACCTCACCCTGTATACCTCATCATTTGGTTGTTCACCTGTATCCTGTATAATATGTTTTATAATAAGCTGGTAAATGTAAGTAAATGTTTCTCTAAATTCTAATTTGCTACAGCAAATTAATTAAACCAAGGAGGGTCGTGCAAACCTGCCATCTGTAGCCAGTGGGTTGGGAGTACAGGTGACAACCTAGACTTGTGACTGGTACCTGAAGTTGGGGGTGGTAATGGCAATGAGTCTTTTGGAACTGAGCCCTTAACCTGTGGGATCCGATGTTATCTCCAGGTTGACATTGTAGGACACCCTCCCACTGCCAACAAATGGAGAATTGCTTTGTGGTGTTGGAAAAAACACATTGATTGGCCTAAATACTTTTTTGGCAAATGATGGTGATGAGATTATTCAGTAAGGAAGAAGAGGATGACCGCCAACCTCCTTTGCACTTGTCGGCGAACAGTAGGAGCTGGGAAAGAAGGGTTTTCATAGGGAATTCTTGGTTCTCTTCCTAGAGAAGGAGTCAATACAGTGAAGTTACAATGAAGTACATGCTTGTACTCAGTGAAGTGACCTGAGCATTGAGGAGGCACAAAGAAGTCTTCAGTGACAAACTTGACGGGGTAAACATTTTTGACAGTCTAAGAAAAAATGATGGAGTTTAGTTTCTATATATTGAATGTTCAAAAATCAAAGTTCACTTTATCAAAGTGTTTAAAATTTGGGAAAGTCTTCTCTGAAGTTGGTGTATATTTTCAAGGAATGCACTGCACGAAATATATTTTCATGTCACAAGGAGAAATCTTAAAGTAGAGTAAATATTTTTGTTTCACTAAGTTATAGATTTTATCATAAAAGTCTACACATAAATGTTAAGGATTTTAATAATTTAAGTCAGTGTATAAAATAAAGCAAGTTACCCAGCTGGTGTAGCTCAGTGGATTGAGCACGGGCTGGGAACCAAAAGGTCCCAGTTTGATTCCCAGTCGGGGCACATGCCTGGGTTGCAGACCGGGTCCCCAGTGAGGGCCATGTGAGAGGCAACCATACATTGCTGTTTCTCTCCCTCTCTTCTCCCTCCCTCCCCCTCTCTCTAAAACTAAATAAATAAAATCTTTAAAAAATAATTATAATAATTAAAAAAAAAGTTGATAAGCTTTAGGCCCAGCTGGTGTAGCTCAGTGGATTAAGCGTGGGCTGGGAACCAGAGGGTCCCGGTTCGATTCCTAGCTGGGGCACATGCCTGGGTTGCGGGCCAGGTCCCCGATGAGGGCCATGTGAGAGGCAACCATACATTGCTCTTTCTCCCTCCCTTCTCCTCTCTCTGAAAATAAATAAATAAAATCTTAAAAAAAATGTTGATAAGCTTTAAAAAATTTTAGAATCTTTTCAATATTATAGAATTCATTAAAGTTTCTACTATATGATTTTAAATATTTGGCCAGTAGAGAAGGTAATTTTCTAGATTTTCAACCCTCTATACAAAAGACTGGAAAAAGTAGATAATAAGGAGTTAATTAGAATGAAAGAAAATAATTGATTAAAAATTAATTAGAAAGAGTCACTCATCTGATGTTATGCCATTGCTATATTTAAAACATAAAAGTCACAGTTTTGCTTGTTACCACTAATTTAAATCCAATTCCCTTTGTTCTCTTCCATTTTACATGTAGGACCAGTGCCTGAAAGGAGTTTGCAATAGTTTCTCAAGTTGCCTTGAAAGATATTTACAATTTCTTTTGGCTCTTACAAAAAAATGAAAGTCAAACTGGAAGAATATAGTGTGTCATAAATTTATATATTTTTCATTACTTGAGAATGTGGAGTATTTTTTGTCCTATATATTTAGCTGTTTTGGCTTTGAACTTTTGCACTTCAATCACAGCGTTATTTTGAAAAAAGACTGTGTCTTAAGTTTTATTGGAGATTCAACTATGTTTTCTATTTTTCACTGACTGCACCACAACCAAATATCCTAGCAGAGAAAACTCAGTGCTTGCCACCATTTGAAGTAGGCTCTGCCCATAAGCATAATTGCCCATCAACACTCTAGAGATCTGTAAATTTATTTAGAAAGCTTGAAAATGAAATTGATCCAATAATAAATACTGCTAACAAAGAAGCTGTAGTAAACACTGGAAATAAATATTTCTATTATCACTTCAGCATCCACTACAGTTAGCTCCGTGATAGAAAACAAAGGATCATATTTTATTACATGTGTAAACATTTCTAACTGAAAGATGGTGGACTTTTTTAGCTGTGTTCTTAGACGGAATAGATGTTTGCACCATACTTGTAACTACTCAATTATCAGCATGTGTGTGTGTGCAATATTGAGTAGATCATATCCTAACATATTATGTATTAAAGTTTAAGTGATGTCAGCAAGCCTCTGTGTGCTGCACACATATGGAGCCAGCAAACCCATGTCATAAATATCACTACGATCTCTAATAACCAGTTATGTGTTGGGTAAATACATTTAGGTTTAGAAATAGCAAATTATTGGGCCATTTGCTATATTTCTAATGTGAAAGGCTTGGGGGAATCTATAAATACTCTAAACTCATACTTGCCATGGAAAAATTGTACTCGTCTCTGAATTATTACTTGGCCTCTGAAAATCATTACCATCATTCGGCTCCCGTGGAGAGATAATTCACCTCGTATGGACAAGCGCTTTCCTCCCGAGAGGGAGGAGCTTTACTAGCCTGCGCCTCCTAGGATCAGAAATACTTTTAATTGTTTCTTTAGTGCTGATAGCTTCTTTCAACTGGTGAGAGGGCTAATCATCTTATGCAAATACCGAGTCAATGAAACAATATGATGTTTGCATTCAAAGTAATCAGATTGCAAGTTTGATTTTTATTTTGTACTCATAAATTGCACTAAGAAACCCTGAAACATCATCCGTGATAGTTTTTATTGGACCTCTAATTATTAGAATATATTTGGAGTATTTTTGAATATTTTTATAATACATATATATTATACATAGTGATATATAAATATATTAGAAAAGTTATAAAGCTTAATATCTTAGTTCTTTGATACCTTAATATCTGAAAATAGACCCCAAACACATAGAATTTTAAAATGCTATTTTAAAAAAATAGTGTTATTTTCTTTGGGAACACAATAGATAATGAAAATGAAATGATCAAGAATATTGATCTCTTGACTACATATCCCAATTTCTTTTTCTTTTCCAGGACTAGTGGCTAAATAGCTATGTGTAAGACTGCTAGATTTTGATTACACACATCTCATCAATGCTTCCCAATGCACAGAGACACACGCACATCTGTCTGCATGCACATTCACTTGCTGATTCTGAAGTATTATGTTTATTTTATTTTATTTTATTATTTTATTTTTATTTTCAGTGTATGCAACCATCTGGTTCTTCGTTTTATATGAAATGCACTCCCTAAATCACTCTGGATCGCTCCTGTGGGCAGTTCGATGCACCCTAAATGAAGACGGCAGGGCCGCGGGGGTCCCCTAAGAACAATGTTCTTATTTTGGAAGCTGACGCCAAGCAACAGGAGTCCTGAAGCTGCATCTGACTCGAGCTTGTCAAGCTTTACAAGCTGTTATTTTCCTTGTTTCCTCACTGTCCTGGGGACTGCCTGATTGTCCTCTTGAAGCTTTCACCATTGATTCTTGTTTCCTTACTGTGATGCTCTTCCCGGGAGATACAGGGGTTTTCACAGACTGTTCTAATGAGGGTAATGTACAGAGCTCTTACAAAGGAGATATGTGGGAGCAGGGAGGAAGCATCAGGGATGCCTGAATGATTTGTTTAATCTGCCTTTTCTATTAGTCTACATGCTGCAGGCCCCATTCCCTTGAGAGGTGTACAATGACATACATGCTGGTGTTTGGGATTGTCAGATTTGTATTTATAGAGCCTCGTTTTCAGGGTGTGAGGGAGGACTTTACCCTTTCAAAACCTTTTCCCTGAGACACCAAGACAGAAGGAAGAAAAAATAAAATATTTTCAAAATATAGCAAATGGTCTAATAATTTGATAATTCTGAACCTAACAGCATTTACCCATACATGTACATGGTTTTGTGTGTTTACGATGCCTGTCAGTAGCAAAGTGGCATTAGTCCTCAAGGACCTGCTCCTTCCGGGTAGCCCAGTCCACATTCCATAGATTCTATGTTAACTAAAATCATTTTGTTGTTTTACCTCTGAATTTTATGAAAAGAATACTATATCAGAGAGTAAGAGAAAAATTGAGAAAGAGTTACTAAGAATGAGAAAGGGAGCAGCAATTTCTTAAATGAAAAAAAAAAATCCTTTAACACAAGTTGTAGCACTACGGAAAATAGACTGCCGCAATTGAGATGCAGATTGAAGTCCTGTTTTATTTATTTTCAGGCACTACAGATAAACCATCAGTCTGCAGTGACAGAGAACATGAAAATGTATAAGAATAAATTGGGCTTTAATTTTTCTTGACTAAGTATAGACATTTATCATAACTAATGCACTTATAATAGTATAGTGCTCTTTTTTTCCCTCTTCTATTTGATAATCTCATCTATTTCGTTATGTGTCTTACACCTAATTAGAAAGCAAGAGTACTGGCTGTTATAAATGGCAGTATTTCCTTTGACCAATATTGGTGAAACCTATTGCAATTAAAGCTATGGCAAAAGTTTATGCAAAAACAGTGTCATGTTTTGCTAAATAGCGTGTGAAGTCCTCCTACCTGTGATATCCAATTAACGCTGCAGTGCTTGCAATAGCAGCATCTGTGCACATTCGGCACTCTCACGGTCAGCTCCCACAGGACTGATGCGTTGTTTTGTTTTTATTTTTTATCATTTTTTAAAATGTAATCTTTTTTGTATTTTTTTTCACATTACCATTTCGTCACCTTGTATCCTCTTCCCCCAGCGATCACCACACTGTTGTCCATGTCCATGATCCCTTTTTCCTTTTAGTGCAATCCCTCCACCTCCTCCTCCCTCCCACTAACTGTCATAATGCATTTTAATTGATGCTGTCTAGCGTGGTTTTTGGTTTCTCTATCAAATGAGACGCTGTGCCCTTTTGCTCTCCTGTCCCCAAATGAGCTAGCTTTCCGCTGGGGAACTCACAGTACAGATGGTCAACAAAAGGTGAAGAATGCCAGGACTCTAGCTTTCAGTCTCTCTTCAGCCAGGATAAAATCTGAATTACTAATCAGCTTCTTTCTGCCCCCATACTCACTCTTCCTCTTAGCCCAAGCTGTTTACATTTGGATTTCATGATAATCTCTCTCTGTCAAATGGCTTTATCAACTCCCTTTTGATTTGAAACACACCTTCTTAACTAGCAAATCAGGGCTGGACCATTTTAGCTCCTCAGCACCAGCAGATCATTTCAAATACAAATTGTTTTTTTCCTTGGGGCAATCGCTCAAGCCTGGTTAAATTTCATCTCTGTTATGATCTAAAATGGGAAGAAAAAGTACTTGAACACAATAGAACTAAATGCCAGATCGTATGTGCAGTACATGAATTCAAATAGTGCATCCTGTATAGAATTGTTATCAATGCTATTATGTCCGGGTCTTCACAAATAGCACATTTGCATTTCAGAGTTTTCTGAGCAATGTATCCTTAGTTTTACTTTGACAAAAGATCAGGCATATTTTGTTGGTTTATTTGTTTGTTTCATTTAATTCCACATATAAGTGAAATCATATAGTATTTGTCGTTCTCTGACTGGCTTATTTCACTGAGCATAATACTCTCCATGTTTAAAAAGGTAAGATTTCCTTCTTTTTTAGAGACAAGTAGTATTTCATTATGTAAATATACCACAGCTTCTTATCCACTCATCTACTGATGGACACTTGGGTTGCTTCCAAATCTTGGCTATTGTAAATAATTCCACAATGAACACAGGGATGCATATTGGTTTGAACCAGTTTTGGATTTCTTTGAGTATCATTTCCAGAAGTGGTCTTGCTAGGTCATAGGTCAGTTCTGTCTCTAATTTTTTGAGGTAATCCCATACTGCTTTTCACAGCGGATGTACCAAGCTGCATTCCCACCAACAGTGTAGTAGGGTTTCCTTATCTCCATATCCTCAACAACACTTGCTATTTGTTGATGACGGTCATTCTGACAGTGCAAGGTGATATCTCATTGTAGTTTTAATTTGCATTTCTCTGATGATTGGTGGTGTTGAGGAACTTTTCATGTGTGTATTGCCCTCTATAAGTCTTCGTTGGAGAAGTGTCTATGTGTCTATTCAGGCCCTTTGCCTATTGGTTTTTTTAAAAAACTTTTATTTATTGATTTTAAAGAGAGAGAGGAAGGAGGAGAGACAGAGAGAAGAGTTTGAGAGAGAGAGACTTGTTGTTCCACTTCTTTATGCACTCATTGGTTGATTCTTGTATGTGCCCTGACCAGAGATGGAACCATGGCGTATCAGGTTGACACCCTAACCAACTAAGCTACCCAGCCAGGGCCCTTTGCCCATTTTTAAATTGGATTGTTTGTTATTTCGATGTTGAGTTGTATAAGTTATTTATAAATATTGGTTATTAATCCCTTATTATAGGGAAAGTGGTGTAGGGGGAGGTAGAAGAGGGTAAAGGGGAAACGAATGGTGATTGAAGGAGATGACCTGGGGTGATAAACACACAACATGATGCCCAAATGATGTAGTATAGAATTGCACACCTGAAACCTATATAAGTTTATTAACCAACGTCCCTCCAAAAAATTCAATAATTTTTTAAAAGATTTTATTTATTTTTAGAGAGAGGGGAAGGGAGGGAGACAGAGAGGGAGAGAAATAGCAATGCATGGTTGCCTCTCACACGGCCCTCACGGGGACCTGACCCGCAGCCCAGGCATGTGCCCTGACCGGGAATCGAACCGGGACCGCCTGGTTCCCAGCCGGCGCTCAATCCACTGAGCTACACCAGCCAGGACACAATAATTTTTTTTAAATGTCAGATATTTAGAAAATAATAAATGAAATGACATATACCTTTTACTGCCTTGATCTCACAATGATGTATCATTTTTCTTTGTTACTAAAAATGTTACAGAACTGACCCCTGGAGTTATGGGGTCCCTATGTCACTGTGGATTCTTTGCCCACTGACAGGGAATTGTAATTATGGCTCTCAATGCCAGAGTTTGCTGAAAAGGAAAGAATCTATTTATTCAAAAGTTATACAGACTTAGAGTAATGACTTAATGTCTTCATTAAAATACCAAAGTCCCTTAAAACACCTACAAGCACACGCAGTTCTGCCTTCCCTCCTTTGCCCAGTCAGGCCAGTCAGGGGTAAAATATCTCAGCAGAAAATAGGGCTTGGGTAGTTCCTGGCTCTTCCCAGTAATCCCGCTTGGCTGGCAGGCCTCCCTCAGTTTTCGGCACCACCAACTGTGTCACCAGGATCCCCAGTTCTTATTCCAAAACCATGTGGCACCTTCTCATGGCCAACCAGAGAGAGAGCTTTCACCCCTTTCCTCCCTGACAAGGCTCGCATTGTCCCTATCCCTAGTCCTGCATCATCTGTCCTGCTTCCTAAGCCACTTGGTAAAGGGAGCCCCAAAACTGCATGGTCTCCCCAAAACAACATGGTTCCAACCCACATGGCTGCCGCACTTGGGATTAAATCCCCATGCAAATCCCTCTGAAACCCCACTTCTGACTCCTCCCACAATCAGCTACACCTGCCAGCGCTCTCATATTTTTCCAGCTTTTCTTGGCTGCCATAGTAAGTCCAGGCAGGCATGGCCCCGAGGCATGGAGCAAACCAGCTCCAAGCTCTCACATAAGCACTGTAACCACGGGGAGCCACCTCCCATTTACGGTCCTGTGTTGAAGTCACTCCCATCTCCCTGGCTCAAAGCAAGGCCACAGCTACTTAACATGTCTATGAAGCTAGCCAGTTGTTATAAATATGTAAAATAACCATTTTTATATATCAAGTATGAAGCTGGCAAGCTGTTGATATGCAAAATAACTCTCAATGACTCTGCTCTATGTGTCCCATCCCCCAGTTCAGACTTGTCGGTGTGAGAACGTCCTATATTTTTATATTTCCTGGATACTCCGAGTTCTGGACCACATTAAAAATCCTTCTTTGGGGGGCCCCTGCTGCACCCCATTACAAAGAGACTATTTTAAAAACCACATTCAACCATTCAATATGTAGACTGCAGTTGTAAAGAGAGATTCTACCAGTGTATTACTCCCAGCTCTAGAATACACAAAATTCCTGAGACTGGGAGCCTGAGGGATATAAGGTCAATCCTGGTTTAGAAGGGACAGGAAATTGACTACCCCTTGCAGGCCAATTAACGAGAGTCTGCATCCTTAGTTTTAAAGACAACCAGGAATGGCTCTGTCTGTGCGGCCACCCAGAGGGAAGTGTCACAAAGTTCTAATGAGATGCTGTTAATTTTGAGTGATATTCATTCAGTACAGTGTTATGTGTGCATTAAGGGGAAAAGGAGACATAAAATTGCATTCCCTTAAGTCATGATCCTAGTACTGGTTTCTAAGCAACCACAATAACAGAAGGTAAAAAAAAAAAGAGCCTTGGAAAAATTTTTTTTTCTGAATAAAGTACATGTTTTTGCCTGTCAATCAGTTTTTTTTTTTTTTAATTTTCTTGCATTACATATTCTGAAATGGCATATTTCTAAATCTGAGCTTTAAATTAAAGAAAAAAATCACTCAAGGTAAATGCTTTGTGCTACTACTTACACTTTATGCTCTAAGAAAGACATCCTCTTTTAAAGCAACTTAATGAGATTAAGACTACAATCTGTAGATATTAAGTAGATATTCTTACAGATATATATAAGACTGTCCTTTCTTGGTGGAGGAGATTAAAAACCAATAAACCTAGTGCTATAAGAGTAAACTAAGCAATAAAACTAAAACAATTAAAGAGCTAGTTCAACATAAACACATTGCAATATTGAAAGGTATTACAATAGTACACAGATAGTATGGTAGGATAACAGCACCTGTCTTTGCCTTAACAAATTACCTAAACTGGGAGGCTTAAATAATAGACATTATTTCCTACAGTTCTGGGGCTTTGCATTCAAAGATGAGTGTGTGGGCTGCTTTACGTTCTGGTGAGAAACTTGGCTTGCAGAAGGCTGTCTTCTTGCTGCGCCCTCATGGTGTGGAGAGAGAGAGCCTAGCTGTCTGGTCTCTTCTTATAAGGGCACCAAACCTGTCATGAGGACCCTGTCTTCATGACCTCATCTAAACCTAATTACCTCTGAAGATCCCACCTACAAAAATATTCCATACCAAGAAAACATTGAGGTTAAGTCTTCACCATATGGATTAGGAAGTGGGATACAAAATATTCAATCCATAACAGTTCCTTAAACTTATATGATTGCTGTCATTTTGCAATTTATTTGTTATGTTAATGAGTTTAGTTGTCAAAACAACATTATTACCTCATATTACAGGTAGGGAAATTAAGGTTCAATAATTAATTAACTTCTCCCAAGTTTCTACTATTATTAAGGGCAATTTTTAAGTTTTTACTCTGGGTCATCTAATTTCTGAATCAGAAATTATTAGATATTAAGCATCAAAGGAACACTGTGCTGTTCTTTTAACTAATTAATAGTCATAAAGTACAGGTTTTTCAATAGATGAATGAATAAATTTTTCTATTTCATAAAAGTGGATAATTCATTACCAGACATAATTCAATACTTTAGGTTAACACTAGGGATGCAGACATAAACAAGGACTCCTTGGTTGAGTTCATGCAGGGGCTAATGGGCTCAGAGACAGATATTGTATTTACAGACAATATTCTGAAATTCATGATAGTATGTATTATATTATGAAAATAAGAGGCAGGTCACCTGGCCAACCTGGGAAAAACCAAGGTGACTGCATCAAGCAAGGATTTAGGTGAGATGACAAAACTCAACCTCAATTTCAGGATCTTATCTAATTACAAAATCATTTGTGCTGTTGAAAAGCAAGAGTGAACCATGTGAAACATGTTGAGCATCAAACTCTGATTGTATTCCAACAATATGGAAATAAAGGACTTTCTTCTCAGATTATTTGTAGGATAAAGTAATATTCTTAGCCAAGTATGGTAATATCTCTCAATTTTCTTATCCATATAATAAAGAGAAATACATGTATTTACATTGTAAGAAAAGAGTGAGAACTTACAAATATTCCAGAAAACAAATGAATTTCCCAACTCTCTCAAACATAACCTTAATTTGAATTCTTAAAATTCCAAATAGTTATTTGCTATTTTTTCTTCTTGAAATATTGTTTACTTTATCTCTGCCAATATACTTCTGCTTTAATTGTAATCCTACTTATTATAGGACATTTCTTGATGCTGTCCAATTGGCTGTGATCTGACCATCAGTTCTATAATATTCCATAATACTTGTGTGAATATATAGAAAGTTCAATGAATGTTTGCTTCGATTATTACTATTGCATTATTACATGAAATTATATTGGTTTTGATTAAAAAAGAGTCCCTTTGCAAACAATTTTCTTGTTGTCAATACATGTTTTTCACAAACATATGTAAAAATTAAGTGTGGTTAATGTTTCCTATGATAATATCTGCAATTATAGAAGGAAACAAGTGAGAAACTAATAAGACTATTTCAGCAATGAAACAGTTGTTATTTTAGAGGCATTATCCTATTTCAAAGACTCACTTGAAAACTCAAGTTTTGGCTCAAAATCACTGATACCAAAATTTTACAGAAAAAAATTTAATATAAACAGGAAGATTGGTGGAGATCGTTTTCTTATCCAAGCAACTTGATATGATACTGAAATATATATTTTTAATAGTATTTAAAAAAGAAAGAAGAAATGAGGTGACTATTTAGGCATATATTCTGTCTTCTGAGAAAAGAAGAAAATAACAAAGTAGTGTTTGAAAGACCATGTGGTTGCTGATATATATAACCTCTATTAGGGAATCTAATGGAAAATAGGGTTTGCTTTTTCCAACACATTAACTAATATACTGCAAATTTTCTCAGCAATAATTTAAATAAGTGCTAGTAGATTATAATTATATTAAAGTGCCATTATCAAGATTACCTATCAAAAAATAGAAACTCATCACTGTTAGTCACCCAATGATTATTTTATTTTCCTTACCCTAGCAAAAATAAAGTTAATATATAAGTATGTTAAAGACTATTTTTTCAAAGTTTACACCTAAATTTTATATTTTTAGAAAGGTTGTAAAAAACAATGTAATAATCATCTGTGTTGAATTGTTGTCTCCAGTATTTTGACTTCCTTCAAAAAATCTTGAAGATGAAATAGACTTATTGTTATTTTCTTAAGTAATAGCATTATCTGCCAAGCAAACAGTGGGAGGTGGAATAAATGAACACAAAAGTTACCAAAAACAGAGGAGATAAGTTATGAAAAAATGCTACGAAAACACAGAAATTAATCAGATTGCTAGCATTGCGATTTGATGAGCTCTCTAGGGGTGTGAAGTCATTTGTTTCTCTGAATAAGTAATAGGAACAAGGAAGACAGGTCAATGATATTTTGAGCTAGGAGCAAAGAAAGATGAATTTTTTTGTGTCGATTATCCCCATTATCTAGTTTTTCCTTCCCATTAAGATCAATGTTTCCTTCTCTCTCTAAAAAATAAACTAATAAATTCTCCATTACCCTATGTACCCTCTCTCTTTCTCCCTCCTCTTTTCTAGTCAAGTTTCATGATGTGCTTACAATATTTTTTGCCACTTCTTGACTCTCCCAAACCCCTTGCACAATAATTCTAATGTATTGTTTCAGTCTTTCACAGATTGATGGACAATAGTGGGATATTGATACTGTCAATTTTCCAAATAGCACAGAAAACAATTTTTTTCTTGGTTATGTGGAAAATGACCACTCCTGAATTTCCTTCTAGCAATCTGACTCCTTCTCTTCTTCACTTGCTCTTATAGGCATCTATTTCTTAATCCAGCTCATAAATATAAATGTTCCTCATGATTCTTATTTAGATAAGCCCACTCACCTTACTTTAGAGAGTACCAAATTTTACATGCAGCCCAGCCCTAAAGATTTCTATCTTACCCCACCGAACTTATATTTTGAGTAGTACAGCAACTCAAAGTCATTTTAAAAACTGTATTCTTCAATTGCAGGGGATCCACAAATTCTCCTCACAAAAAAAAAAAAATAGTAAAACTGGACAAATTCTCTAAAACAACCATATCAGGACACTGAAATTTTCCTGAAGGCATACAACAAATTGAGAAATATTAATTAAATGAAAATATTAAATTTTGGGTAAGAACACTGGAAGTCTCTGGTGTTTTAGCCTGAGGCTGCTGCCTTCCTTCCCACCACTCTCCATGCCACACCAGGAAATAAAAAAGCTTCCTATTTATTACTGAGGGGAGCTGACTTAACTTGAAGGGAGGAAAGAGAAAACTTTCTTCTATGAATGTTATCAAAAATGAGAACAATCTCTGTGGCAGAAGAATGAGACAGGCCAATGCAACGAGCCTGAAGTTGTAATCCTGGTTATGTCAAGCAAAAAGCTAGAAGATTAGTCAGATTTAACAGGGAGATCTGGGGAATGAGATAGGCATAATAAGTTCCTACATATGCTTGGCAATCTGGAAGAATGTGCACATCCTTAATTAGGTACACATGCTCAGTAGCATTGGAGAAGGCCCTTCCTATTATATATCTAGCTAAACATAAAGACTTGTGCATATCCAAAACAGACAAGGGGGAGTCTGGTTGAAAGGAAAAGGTGGGGAAGAAATGTAAACTTCCTGATCTTTGAATGTGTTTTCCAACTCACACATAATTCTACTGACAATGAATGGAAGCTTTACTAGGGCAATGTGTTTACATACAATCTCCGATAATCACTGGTTTACCATTAAGCTACAGTGACACAGGGTAACACCTGTAAATCCTGGGTTATAAATTAAAAAAAAATAAAATAAAATAACTGAATGGAGATATCAGTAGCTGCCAGAGGATTAGACTACACAGATTTATATCGGGCATGTTACCAAACAAGCAAATATTCAAAAACATCGAGTGTAACTACTAAGAGAAAAATCAGTAGACTGATTTTCTATAACACAGGGTCTGGCACAAATAACACCCTTTTTTAATTATAAAATCTTTTATTACAAAATCATAAGCATGTAATTCTGTAACAATAATATCACACTCATGCATACCATATAACACTTTAGGTGAAATGCTCAAATTAAAACTATAAACTATCACACCAGTATTATTATCCTACCAACCATACTCAAGTAGGCCTTACTTCTGCTGGACCCTGTATATTATCTAAATATCCAGTTTTGAACAGACAATTATGAGACATACAAAGAAATTGGGGGAAAAGGAATCACATACTATGTGAGAGGCTCAATTCCCGGACTTTGAAAAAAATAACTTCAAAGCAGTTATTATAAATATATTTTAAAAAATCTAAAACAAATGTTTAAAAATTAAAGTAGTACAATTAAAAGAAAAGAGTATAACAATGACTCATAAAATAGTGAATATTCATAGACACTATCTTTAAAAAGAATCAAATAAATCTTGCCATTGGAAATTACATGTACAGTATAAAACTAATATGATTAACAGTTAGTTTCACATTAGAAACAGTGGAGGCCAAAAGGCAGTAGAGTAGCATGTTCAAAGTGATGGCGAAAAAAAGCCTGTCAATCAAGAATTCTATATCCATCAAAAATGAAGCAAAATAAGATATCTGAATTTAAATGAAGATAGACACTTTCATGCACTGGTTGTGGTGATGGTTTAATGCTCACATACCGCAGCTCATCAAGTTGTAGACATTGAACATGTAAAGCTTTCTGTCCCTCAGCACCTCAATAAAACGTTTTTAAAGAAAAGTATGAATAAAAGAATTTGTTTCTAACAGGCTTGTCTTAAAATACATTTTTAAAGAAAATCCTAATTCTTTTTTTTTTAAGATTTTATTTTTATTTATTTTTAGAGAGAAGGGAGAGGAGGGAGAAAGAGAGGGAGAGAAACAGCAATGTATGTTTGCCTCTCACACGGCCCTCACGGGGACCTGGCCTGCAACCCAGGCATGTGCCCTGACCGGGAATCGAACCGGGACCGCCTGGTTCCCAGCCCACGCTCAATCCACTGAGCTACACCAGCCAGGGCAGAAAATCCTAATTCTTTAGGTTCAAAGAAAATGACACCAGATGACAAAGTGAATTCATAAGAAAACATAAAGGGCCCTGAGGGGCAAAAAGGCTAGCAACTTCTAAACTGTAAAATTATTCAGAATAACAAAATACTTATCCAGCATGTGAATTTCAATACAAATTTAGATATATGTGTGTATGTGTATATATACATATATATTTTTATTTATTTTAAAGTCCATACTCATCATATCTCTGTCTGTTCTTCTGGTCTTCGGATGTTCCAATACCCAAGCCAGAATCATGAGCACACACTTGGTTATCAATTTTTCCTTAATTTACTCTTTCTCCAACTAATAGATGATATTTTTCTATTCTACAAATGCAGGGTAACTACTTCTCAAATCCATCTGACCTTCTTTATTTCATCTAGCACCATGCTATCCTGAGCCTCACCATCACCTTCTAACTGCCGCCTGCAACACACTTCCAGTTTCTTCAATTGCTTTATCTTGTTGTGATACTTCAAACAATGTTATGCACAGCAGTCAAATAGATATTTCTAAATAAACAGGAATACACCACGTCTTTGGTTGAAAATCTTTAAGCAATTTCCATTTTATTGAAAAAGAAGTTGAAGCTATTTAAATGTTTCTTGTAATTTGTGGTAGCCAGAATTTTAAGATGGCCCCCAAGTTCCACACTCTCTGGTGTACAAGTATTGTATAATGTACTGCCTGAGGGTGGACAGGCCTTGGGAATATTAGACAAAGCAGCTCCTTCGATTAGACTATATGTTATAGGAAAGGTTATGGGATAATAACGCTTGCGGTTGCCTTAGGTCATATAAGATTCCCTCTGCCAGAGAGATTTTCCTGCTGGCCTTGAAGAAGTAAGCAAGTTCCATGTTGTGAGAGAGACACATGGCTAGGAGCTGAGGGTATCTTCTAGGAGCTAAGAGCAACCTGTAGCTTATAGCCAGTAAAAATGAAAAAGAAAAATATATGTATATAGAGAGAGTGAGATCAATCTTAGAATCCCCCAAAATTAAATTCTTCCAACAACTTGAATGAGCTTAGGAGAACTTGAGATAGCTGAGCCCTGGCTGATACTTTAGTTTTAGTTTAGAGATGGAAAGATCCTGAGCAGATGACCTAAGTTAAACTCTGCTTGAATTTACTGACCCGTGGAAACTGCAAGGTAATAAATGGGTCTTGTTTTAAGCCACTCATTTTGCGGTAATTTGTTAGCACCAGAAAACCAGTAAATGCTGTAACTGCCGTGTCTTCTTTAGCGACTCTTTGTAAAATACATATTCCTCACATCTTAACGTATACTTTAGCCAAACTGTAATTCTTCCAACTTTTTCAATATATTCCATCTTGCTTTGGGGGCTTTATGGAGTATTTTTATCTATTTGATAAGAAACCTCTCAAAGATTCTTTTCATCTGGCTATGTCTACTTATTCATCAGGTGTCTGTTTAAATTTTCTAATTATTTTTGATTTAGAAGTGTCTTATGTTAGGCATATTGTGAGTAGGCAATAGCTGCTAAGCTCTGATAGTTAATTTAGTCATGAAGATGATTAAAATGAGTGGACTGTGCTCATGATCTTTTGAGTATTCAAATTAAATAGAAAACTTTGGACATAATCACTTATTTGGTATTTCAGTCACTGAAAAGTCATATAGAATTGGTCTCTTTACATACTACTGACATTCAATGATTATATAGCTGTTATTTCATGGTATCTATGAAATTTTCATAACAATATGTGAAAAATATTCCACAAATATATCCCAATTACTGACAATATTTTTTCTTTCTTTTTCAGAGTGACATCTTTCTAGGAACCTTGGATTTAAAAAAAGAAGAAAATACATCAATCACTGACTTTTAGAATGCATTAGTCTTGAACACAAGTTCACGTTACAGTATATAAGCCTCTCTTTTAAAGGAAGCTTTACTATTTATATTTTAGTCAAGCACACTTTAAACATCATAAAACATTAATTAACCTTTGCAAAGCTTACTTTTTATTTTTAAAATGAAGATTTTCAATAAAAAAATCCAACAATTTGAGATACATACTGAAATGTACCTTTTAACTGGTTTATATAAAATATCACATTGTTCAGAAAATTATTGGGCAAGTGATTGTATTTATGAAGTTTTAATTTTTTTAAGATTTTATTTATTTTTAGCGAGAGGGGAAGGGAGGGAGAAAGAGAGGGAGAGAAACACCATTGTGTGGTTACCTCTCGTACGCCCCCTCCTGGGGACCTGGCCTGCAACCCAGGCATGTGCCCTAGACTGGGAATCGAACCAGAGACCCTTTGGTTTGCAGGCTGGCACTCAATCCACTGACCCACAATAGCCAGAGCTGAAGTTTTAATTTTATGAGCAATAGATTAACATGTTTATCCAGGTAAAACTCTTACTGTTTCTAAAATCATGGATGTTTACTTTTAGAGAAATCAAATTAGAGAGCAAAAGAGATTCCTACTCATCCAAATTAGAAAAGTTAAGAATATCTATCCCAATTTTGGTTTGGATATGACATTTAAATCTTGATCTTTCCCTAATTTAGTGATCTACTATTCTCTTTCAATAGTTATTAACAAAATGTTACCCTAAAACAAAACTCAGTACATTTCTACCATACCACCCAGGGGTTGTGCTCCTTGGTATTTACCCAAAAGTATTGAAAACTCATGTCCACACAAATACCTGTACACGGATGTTTATTGCAGCTCTATTCAGAATCGTCAAAATTTAGAAGCAACCAAAATGCTCTTCAGTATGTTAAAGAATGAAAAATAAATAGTCCATGGAATATTATTAAGCTCTAAAACTAAATGAGCTATCACACCATGAAATGGCATGGAAGAAACTTAAATGTGTGTTACTAAGTGAAAGAAGGCAACAGGAAAAAGTTACACACTGTATGGCATTCTGAAGAAAGCAAAACCATGAAAGCAGTGAAACTGTCCCTGGTTGCCAGGGGTGTGGCATGGGGAATGAATAGGTGGAGAGGAGAGAATGTTTAGGGCAGTGAAGTTATTCTCTTCACTGTATTGATGGATGCACGTGATTATACATTTATCCAATCCCATAGAATGTGTAACACCAACACTGAATCCTAATGAACACTGGGAACTTTAAGTGATTATAACGTGTCAATGTGGGTAAATTGGTATTAAGAAATGTACCACTTTAAGGGTAATGTCAGTAACGAGGGGGTGATGTGTGTGCAGGCATTTGGTATACAGAAATCTCTGTATCTTCCTCTCAATTTTTCGGTGAACCTATAGCTGCTCTTAAAATAGTTTTAAAATATTGTATTTAATATTCTTCTAGTTATACTTACTTCCGACCTATATATCTTTAAAAATTCCATTTTAGTAACTGCACGCATCCCTTCTTTCTTTAAACTACTGTCCAGGTAGCTTAAATACCAACTAGAGACTATTTTTTAATCAGCTTTAAACTCTATTGGGTTTCACATCTGTTTTACCTTAGCTTCTGTCAACATTGTAACTTATGTTCCTTTCTGCCCCAGAGGTTTGAGTAGTCTGGATTGTGTTCTTCTTCAATATCAAAATTACACCTTTCTGTGCCTGTGTTTATAATTCAAGTCACATATTAAGAAAATATTCCCATTTGACAAAGTTCCTAATCCATTCCGCTTCCTCAAAATGCCTTCATAGCTTGCATTGATCTGCATATTCTCTTATGATTATATCTCTTATGGCCTATTCTTTTACATTTGCATTATACTCAACCCCAAACTGAATTACAGTTTGTCTTAAAGTTTCTAAATTCTTTCTTGTGACTGGTTGCTCCTAATATCATAAAGCCTTTTCAAATTTTCAAATTTAAATTACACAGATTAAGAAAAAATCTTCTCTCCTCTTTCAGATTTTGCATTTCCTGATGATAACCCAGGGTAAAATCTGTTCACTTTTGTATATTTAAACCACTTAATACAAGCTCCCATCTACAGTACTAGTATAATAATCTCTTAACTGGTCTCTATACTTTATTTCCTTTTTTTTTTAGATTTTTTTAAATTTATTTTTAGAGATTGGGGAAGGAGAGAAAGAGGGAGAGAAACAGCAATGTGTGGTTGCCTCTTACGTGTCCCTCACTGGGGACCCGGTCTGCAACCCAGGCATGTGCCCTGACTGGGAATCGAACTGGGACTGCTTGGTTACCAGCCCGCACTCAATCCACTGAGTTACACCAGCCAGGCTCTATACTTTATTTCTTGACTGACCCACTTCTGTCATTTTAAGACATTATCAATTCTTTATCAATATCAGAATTTGGTTGATTTCTTGGTTGTTTGGTTGGTTTGTTCATTCATTCATTCATTCATTTAAGAAGGTCTTCTTATTTTCCTTTGTGTCTTTTCATTATCTATATAGTCAAACCCCAGCTGCTTTCCACAGTCTCACGTTCTGTACTTAATTTGATTCCCTACTCATATCTATACCCTTATCTATAGATTCACCTTGTGCCAATCTCTATTACTCACTATATCCCAACCCCATATTTTTATGTTTCTGTTTCATGCCAACCTCTTTTATGTTTAGACTTGAAGCTGCTATTTTCTATGCTTTTTTTCCCCTTTTCTTCATATAGTGGTCTTTTCTCATTCATCTGAGCTCAAATTAAATATTGTCCTCCGGGCATGGATATCTGTGGCCACCCTGAAGAACCGCCACACACGATTCTCTATCAAAGCACTTCTTTCATTCATGGTCCTCCAGCTCCTTTTGCTTGCTTGTTGCGTCTTTCTTCTTCTCTAGATCTTTGTGGCATGTGTTTCATGATAACTTCCTTTGAGTAAAAGTGCAATATTTACCACTTTTTATTCTGAATTTTGTTAGGACAGAGGTTTTCTGTATCAAAAAGCCTATAACAATGCATTTAACATAATAGGCATACTTAACATGTGTTAATTATGTTGATTTGATTATGAATAAACAAATACATGAATCAATTGGTGAATGACTTACAATGTTCCATCGTCAAGTACTTCATGTAAAAATTGCACTGAGACATTCTATTTTTTTTCAAACATCCTATTTCTAGACATGGAAAAGGTGAATAAACTGGCCTTGTTTCATTAATTTTATATACCCACAAGAAGCAAAGGATTTATTACATATTTATTTGTATTATATATCCCCTATATCCCCACAGTCTAACCAGACATCTTATTTTAAAGAAGCTCTTATAAATATGCATTCACATTTGAAATCTTATGTCTGTGCTAAGTATACTATGATGCAAAAATATGTTCTATTTGCTACCAATATTTCACATTATGAGTGCTTTGATGTATATTCTAATTATTTTTATGAACCAGAGAAACATGTAAAACATATTTACTTTTATTTTATTTATAGTTAAAGCTGCCTCACAAAATACTTCAACCAAAACAGAGAATAGAGAAGTTTTCATAGACATAGTATTTGTTTCAAAGACCAATTACTTGTAACAAAAATTACACATTTAAAATGTTTAAAATAACACATATAAGCAACATGATTTAAATGGATATCTGAATTCAATACAAATATTGATTTTTTCTAATTTCTATATATTTGCACAATTGTATTCAATTATTAAAATTTTATTTATTTTGTCACAAAGATAGTAATAATATAACAGTTATGGAAGATTTAAAATAATTTATTTAAAAAAAGTTTTTAAAATGTTTATCTGATACAAATATTAGGTAAAAATAGTACACCATAGTTTATGTAAAAATAGATGGCATGGACTAAAAATACTAATATCATTAAGCACTTGTCCTAGGAATTTTTTCCATATCTCAGTAGTTTTTATCTGATTGCAGGGACTCATGGGAATCATAATTGATTTCACCATTTCTTTATATTTCTAGCAGACTGGAAACATCAAATTAAAATTCAGTCTTTTTTCTTCCCGTGAGTTTTAGTATCAAGTTTTCATTTGAATCACCAATGCATTTGTCTAAATCACCAGGGGGCCTAACTTTAAGGGAAGGTAAAGGGGTATACACACTAACTTTTATGTCATCTTGTCATGCTGTGGTATCTCAAGGTGCTTTGCAATAACATTAAACTTTAAAAAGTTATCTTTCCTGCTGAGTTAATTAGTTAAAATCGGATAAGTGGCAATAGCAACAACACTTCTCATGCTCAGGCTTAAACCTGGAACCAATACCAATAGACATGGAGGAGTTCTTTGAAGCAGGTGTCTTGTAGCTCAAATGAAGACCACCCGCAGGGACATATTTCAGCAGGGAAGATGTAAGGAGACCTGTTTTAGTTGACTTCAACTGGTGAGCAGTGAAAAGAATCCCTAGCCCAAGAAGGTAAGTCTTTATTCTTGATAAGTGTTGGGAGTTAAACTTAGCTTAATGGTATAACATGAACTTCAACAAGTGATACTGGAACAAGCCACACATCTGATAATGGAAAAGGTGAAAGATTTGTATGATCTGAGGAGAAACCAGAGTATCATACATCCAATAATGTAAGTTCTGACTAACTGGTGGTGACTATGTTTTAAATCAATCATAGGCCACTACATAAATGAGTCAGGCTATTCATGAAAAAAATGTCTGATGTTTTATACGTTGTAAAAGAAATAACCAAGACACCCACTGAGACCATTCCAATAAGAGATGATGTTCTTTCTAGTTAATGACATATACAAAGTCCTTCCAGAAGGTATCCTGTCATGTAATATGAAAAATAGAAGCATTTATTGAAGAAGATACAAAATACAAGAAATGTTGTACATCAGGCAATGTGTCAGTCTTGAAAATAGGCCCACTGGGACTTCACACTGTTCTCCCAATCACCATTAGCTGCCCCATTGTATTTTTCAGAATTTCATTGACGGTCTGAAATCTCTTCCCTTTTAAAGGTGATTTTAGTTCTGGGAAAAGCCAGAAGTAGCAGGGCATCAAATCTGGGCTGTAGGGGGCTGAGTCGCCTGGGTGATTTAATGTTTCACAAAAAAACCCTGCATGAGATGTGATGTATGATCAGGTGTGTTGTTGTGATGAAGCTGTCAGTTACCAGTTGCCCATAGCTGCATCCTTCTGAATTATCTGAATAGTTTCCAGGGAAGGGTATTCAAGCTTAATGCAAAATTTGATGTGGATTCATTGCTCTACTGGCTCAGTCATTTTGAATGCACCAGCCACACACCACACATGCTTCAACAGCATCTACCATCCCCACTGACTAGTACAATGAAAGCATCATTGTTCAGCATGCACATTCCCGTCCACTCTCCTTGCCTGTCAGGTTACAACGACACCATGCAAACCATTCTCGTTATATTAGCAATTGGACTTTGTCTGTACAGACCTTATATAATCAATAGTTTGATATCAATAAAACACCAATATAAATGTTCTTGATCCCAGTAATATTACTAATTTTGAAAACTAGAGGAAGCCATGCAGCCACACTCTGTCCTAGAAAAGAACCTCAGAAAGAGCATTTAACACTTGTACAATTCCACTGAAATTCTCCAAATTCCAGAGTGAATCATCCAGTTAGCAATACGGGTTGTTCTTGTCTTCAATTCTCTTCACAAGAAGATCAACTAACTATACATAGACAAGACACCATTGTGAAAATCCTAGAACGTGGGCGTGATGCTAAAGCATGCTATAGTTAAGAGACCAAGAAGGACCACGTTAGAAGGGTAAGAGGAACAATTGGACCCTGACCACAATGTCCCTTCCCAAGCTGGCCTAGCACAGTACAGAGAGGAATCTCTGGGCCTGTGGTCTGTCCGGTGGGTAAAAGAGAGCCCAAGGTAGACATCCAGATGCCCTAGAATTGTTTGTCACCTCTTAGGCAGTCCTCTTGGTTCTCAACTCACAGAGATTGTGGGAAAATCCATGGGGCTTCACCACAGAGATCAGATAATGATGGAGAATGTAAGTGGGGCATACAGCAACCAGGGCTTGGATCTTGACAGACAGAGTTTCCATTTGCAGAAACACTCAAGTAGAACTCCCAACCAGTGGGTTTGCCCATATGCCAAGCCAAGACAGTGGCTCCACATTGTTAGGAAATTCACAGCACATTCTGGCTGATTCAGAACCACGAACAGGCCTTGGAGCCTGTTCTGCCACATAGCATAGGCAGAATACTAGTTGATAGCCCTGCCTATTGCTCAGTGTAGCCCCAGCCTCACCCACCCGTGAATTCTGACCAGAGAACCCAGGTAGCTTTGTAACTTGGTAGCACCTGAGTATAAAACTTGGCCAATGGCTGTGCCTCTCTGCAGAGCCTAACCAACAGGAGGTTTGGTGCATAGTTCTGCCTAGTTTGGGACCCCAAATGATGAGCCTAACTAGCTTGGGCAGTTCGTTCTGTCATTCCACCCAGGCAAGGAATATAATTCATAGCCCTGCCTACTACTGAGTGCAGCACACAACCTGTTCAACTGGGAAAACTGGACAAAGTACCCGAGAAGCTAGATATTCCAGAAATACTCAAGCAGAGCTGTAACATTGGCTCTGCTCATCTGCAGAGCTAAACTGGCAGTCACATCTGTCCACAGAGTTTGATGGGCAGATCCACCTGGTTTGTTCCCCAAACAATGAGCATTGCTGGCCGTGAGGTTTTTTTCAGTGGCAGTTCTTACCAGGACAGGGAAGATAATCTGTGACCCTGCTCACTGTTGAAGAAAGCCTTTGGTCTTGCCTGACCAGGAAACCTCACCAAAGTCAGGGAAGCTGGGTAGCCCATCCTTTAGTCCCTGGGTAGAGACTATACAGTCCAGCCAAAGGCTCTTCCCATCTGCAGAGATAAGAAGATGACCTGATCTGGCCAGAGAATATGGTGAGCAGTCCTGCTTGATTTGGGTCTCCAAATAAGGATTATGGCCTTGGGATTTATTCTTCAGTCCCTCTCAGGTAGAGAAGCTAAGTCATAACCCCATCTCCTGCTTAGCATAGTACCCAGTTCTACCTGACTAGAAAGCCTAACCAAGGAATTGAGACAACCATGCTCCACTTCTTACAACTTCATGTGGGCAGGAAACCACATTGGCAGTTCTATCCAACTCTTCCCAACCAGCAGCATGCCCTGGGGCCTTGAGCTTGGGAAGTAGCCTTATGCAAAAATAAGCCTCAAAAGCAAGCCCTATCTGCCCTATGACAGCATCAGCTGACCCATCCAGAACTCCAAGCTGATGTGATTGTTGAATGACTGTCTCTGCCTGAGGGAACATGCAAAATCCGGATGAGGAGACCACTTATGCAACACTGCAGATACTAATATCATAAATCAAGGGTTACAAAAAAATCAGGTAAACAGGATACCACCAAAGGTAACTAAGAAAGTTCTAAAAACTGACCCTCAAGAAATAGATATTTACATGACAAAGAAGTCTGAATAGTCTTCTTAAAGTAGTCAACTACAAGAATACACAGACAAATAAAAAGAATTTAGAAAACAATACAGGAACAAAACAAGTTTAACAAAGAAAAAGAAACCATCACAAAAACAAAATCAATCCTAGAGCTAATGAATACAGTGACTATACAGAAGAGAATAGGATAATATATTCAAAATACTGAGGAAAAAAACCTGTAAAACAAGAGTAACATACTTGGCAGAGCAGTCCTTTAGAGATAGGGAAGATAAAATTTTCTGGGGCAAACAAAAGTTAAGAGAGTAGTTCATTACTAAATCTACTTTACAAAAAATGCTACAGGGGTTACTAAAGTAGAAATAATAGGAGGCTAATGACATCGTGAAGACAGGTCCATGTAGGTATGAAACTCACTGTAATGGTAAATGTATCAGGGTCTCTACTAATGTGAAAGCGGTGGTGCGTAGTTCACTTACATCTATAGTTTAAACGTTAAGAAACGAACCAATGAAATGTAATCATGACTACAATAATTTATTGTTGGATACACAGTATGAAAATATGTAAATTAAAACATCAATAACCTAAAATGTGGGGAAGGAGAAGTAAAAGTGTAAAGTTTAAAAATGCTATTTAAATTAGTTGTCATCAGCTTCAAATAGTGTGTTAAAAATATAACATTTTATGTAAGCTTCATGGTAACTGTAGATAAAAACTTGTAGTAGAATCACAAAAGATTATGATAAAGAAGTCAAAACATACTACTATTGAAAAGTCATCAATCACAAAAGAAGACAGCAAAATAGCAAGGAAGGAACAATGACCTACAAAACAGTCATAGGACAATGAATAAAAAGGCGTTAGTAAGTCCCTACTTATTCATACATAATTACTTTAAATCAGTTAAATTCTTCAATCAAAAGTCACAGAGTGACTCAATGGATAAAAAAATGAATTTATTCTTTTGTGTGGTGTAAGATAGTGGTCTAGTTTAATTTTTCTAGATGTATATGTCCATTTTTCCCAACACCATTTATTGAATGGACTATCTTTAACCTATTGTACATGTTTGCTTCCTCTGTCAAATATTAATTGACTATAAAGGTGTGGGTTTACTTCTGGGCTCTCCACTCAGTTCCATTAGTTCATGTGTCTGTTTTTATGCCAGTACAATGCTGTTTTGATTACTATGGCCTTATCGTACAGTTTGATATTAGGTAGCCTGATTCCTCCAACTTTATTCTTCTTTCTTGGGATTGCTGTAGCTATGCAGTGCCTTTTGTGGTTCCATATAAATTTTTGAAATATTTGTTCTAGTTCTGTAAAATACATCATTGGAATCTTGATAGGAATTACATTGAAGCTATAGATTTCTTTGGGTAGTACAGACATTTTAATGATGTTAATTCTTGCTATCCATGAATGTGGTATGTACTTCCACTTATTTGTATCTTCTATTTCTTTCTCCAGTGTCTTATCATTTCTGAGTACAGGTCTTTTACATCCTTGGTTAAACTTATTCCTTGGTATTTTATTCTTTTTTGTAGCAATTGTTTCACTTCTTTTCAATTCTTCTGTGGTAAGTCATATTATTATTCAAATAATTTACTTTCCTTTCGAAATACTATAATGTCTATTAACATCAGAACTTGACAATCTCTTGCTTTGCTCAATAATTCTATTACAGAGGATAAACTAATTAACTAAAGTTCTACAAGGAGACATGAAAGAAATTTTTGAGAACTACATAAAAACATGACATAGGGACAAGATTTTTTGATATGTGAAAACCTACATGTAATGTTCATATTGTAAGGGACCACCACCAAGAAATGTATTTACGTTGATGATGACATGATATAATTTTAGAAAATCAAAAATTATAGAGTCTATAACATAGGCTCTATAACATATATGTTGCCAGTTGAATCATTATTGATTAATGGTACTGAGGACAAAACTATTTTCAAATCATTTTGAAACCATAAGTCCTTTGAAAATATATATTAAAAACTGTCTGATGTTAATGCCAGTGAGTGAGATTTGTTTTAGAAGTTTTCAATATGCACATACCTTTATACGGAAATACATTAGTCAAAAGGTTATAAAAGATCCAAGTTCATATTTATTATTCTACTCTGTGCCTGTGCATCTACAGAATATTTGATGATGCTGGTGACAATTTTGCACATGAGAAACACTATGGGTTAAAAATATAAAATAAACATTGCCAACCTGACTTTTTCCCCTCTGAGTCATGACTGTAGTGACTATGGTTAATGTACAAATTTGGCACGACTAGTATCAAAGTTGTTCTGTACATTAAACTAAAAATTATCAAGCATAAATAATATATGTAACATATGTCCCACAATATAAAATAATGTACCTGGCCACAACTATCCCCTATTAAACATAATTTCCCTTTACCCAACCGAGTGCAATTCAATTGCTCTAACATTGGACTATCAGAACTGTGTACTTCAATTATACTGTTCCTCATATATTGTCAAACACCTTATGTAGAAAAAGTATTTCATATAAAATCAAACACTAGAAAAATATTTTTTGTCAAATATATGTGTCAAGTCTTGATTTTTTTAAGTTTTCTTAAACTTGTGCTGGAGCAAAGATACGTAAAAATCGCAAGTGAACAACTGACAGAATTTGATCTAGAAAAATTTATTTAAGTAACAACAACAATTAAGGCTATATTTATAGAGCCTGAGGTACATCTGAAAACACAGACTGAAGAAAACAAGTGAGGTGAGACTCTGAAGTTAACTTCACAGTATAATTTATGCAATTGACACATGAGAAAGAATTGCTACAGTGTTGCCCTGCAATCTACTATCATAAGGATATTTACCAAGACAAACACTGGTTAACTCATGTGTACATTACAAATCGATTTCATATGGGATGTATATCCCTCTACTTCCTGACATGTTCGGTGACACCTAGTACTTGCCAGATTCTCAGTTCTTCAATGGTTTTCCATTGTTGGTTAAGGCAAGTGTCATTTGTTAAGAGTCTCACCTCAGAACAAAATATTTCCACAGGCTGAAAATAAAGGGATGTAGAAAAATATTCCATGCAAATGGAAACAAAGAAAAAATCTGAAGTAGCAGTACTTATATCTGCCAAGATAGACTTCAAAACAAATGCCATAAAAAGAAACAGAGAAGGTCACTATGTAATACTAAAGAGATAAATCCAACAAGAGGGCATAACCCTTGTAAACATACATACACCAAAAACAGTAGCACATAAATATATGAAATAATCTTGGTAGACTTTAAGAAAGTTATCGACAACAATACTGTAGTAATAGGGGATTTTAACATACCACTGTCAACCATAGAAATACCTTCCAGATGAAAAATCAACAAGCATTTAGTGAGGTTAAGTGACACACCAGATCAAATGGATTAAATTGATATTTACCAAACATTTCATCCCAAAGAAGCATGATATACATTCTTCTCAAGTGCGCATGGATTATTCTGAAAGAGAGACCACATGTTAGGTCACAGAACAAGCCTTAAGAAATTCAAGAAAATTGAAATCCTATCAAGCATTTTCTCAGATCAAAATGGCTTGAAATTAGAAATCAACCTCCATAAATAGACTAAAAAACACTCAAATACTTGGAAGCTAAAAAACATGTTATTAAATATTGAATAGGAAACCAAAGAGGATCAAGAAACACCTGGAAATGAGTGAAAATGAACACACAACCCCAAATCTATGAGACAAGTTAAATCAGTCCTGAGAGGGAAGTTCATAGCACTACAGGCCTACCTCAAGAAGCAAGTAAAATCTCAAACAATCTAACACTACACCTAAAAGTACTAGAAAAACACCAACAAAGCCTAGAGCAAGTAGAAAGAGCAAGGAAATAATCAAGATCAGAGTGAAAATCAAAGACATAGAGTCTAAACACACAATACAGATGACTAATGAAACCAGGAGCTGGTTCTTTGAAAAGATAAATGACACTCATGAACCTTTAACCAGAGTCATTGAGAGAGAGAGACAGGGAACTCAAATAAATAAAATCAGAAATGAAAGAAGCAAAATAATAAGTAAAATCACAGAAAAACAAGGAATTGTAAGAAATTACTAAACAAATATGCCACAAAATTGGTCAAACTGGGAAAAATGGATACATTTCTAGAAACATAAAATATCCCAAAACTGAACCAGGAAGAAGCAGAAAACCTGAATAGACTGATAACCATAAATGAAATTGAAGTTTTAATAAAAAAAAAAAAAAAAAAAAAAAAACTCCCAGCACACATAAGTCCTGGACAAGATAGCATCACAAGAGAATTTTAACAATCATTCAAAGAAGAGCTAACACTGATCCTTTTAAACTATTCCAAAAAATTCAAGAAGAGAGAAGACTCCCATGCTCTTTTTACAATGCCAGTATTATCCTAATTCCAAACCAAAGTAAAGGCATAATAAAGAAAGAAAATTATAGTCCAATGTCTCTGATGAACATAGATGCTAAAATCCTCAACAAAATATTAGCAAACTGGATCCACCAATACATCAAATGATCATACACCACAATCAAGTGGGATTTATCCTGCTGTTGCAAGGATGGTACAATATTCACAAATCACTAAATGTGATACATTCGCATTGACAAAATGAAAGATAAAAATCACACAATCATATTAATAGATGCAGAAAGGTATTTGATAAAATCGAGCACCCATTTATGATAAAAATTCTCAGCAAAATGGTAATAAGAGGATCATATCTCAATATAATAAAAGCCATATATGGAAAACCTATAGTTAACATCATTCTCAATAGGCAAAAGATTAAAAGCAATTCTCTTAAGATCAGTAACAAGGCAGGGTGTCTGCTTTCACCACTCTTATTCAACATAGTTCTGGAAGTCCGAGCCGTAGTGATCATACAAGGAGAAAAAGTAAAAGGTATCCAAATTGGAATGGAGGAAGCAAAACTGTCATTTTTCCACAGATAACATAATATTCTGAATACAAAACCATCAAGACTCCACCAAAACCTGATAAATGAATTCAACAAAGTAGCAGGGTATGAAATCAATACTCAGAAATTGATGGCATTTTTTATACACCAATAATGAACTATCAGAAAGAGAAACTGAGAAAACAATTCCATTACTACTGCAACAAAATAAATAAGGTACATAGGAATAAATTTAACCAAGGAGGTAAAAGACTTGTACTTGAAAAATTACAGGCCACTGAAGAAAGAAATTAAGGAAGATACAAATAAGTGGAAGCATATATCATATTCATGGATTGGAACTATTAACATCATTAAAATGTCCATTCTACCCAAGGTAATCTACATATTCAATGCAATTCCTATTAAAATACCTATAGTGTAGTTCACAGAACTAGAGCAAATATTTCAAAAACTTATATGGAACTAAAAATAACCCCAAATAGCCTAAGCAGCCTTGAAAAAGAAGAACAAAGCTGGAGGTATCAGCCCAGGCTGGTGTAGCTCAGTGGATTGAGTGTGGGCCTTTGAAGCAAGGGGTTGCTGGTTCAATTCCCACTCACGGCACATCCCTGAGTAGAGGGCCAGGTCCCCGGTAGGGGGCATGCAAGAGGCAACCACACATTGATGTTTCTCTCTCCCCTTCTCTTCCCTTCTCTAAAAATAAATAAATAAAATCTTTTATTTTTTTTAAGCTGGAGGTATCATAACTCCTGATATCAAACTATCAGGAGTTTTGATACTATACAGGCACTGTAAAAAAAACAGCCTGGTACTGGCATAAGATCACATATAGATCAATGGAACAGAACAGAGAGCCCAGGAATAAACCCATGACTTCATGATCAATTGATATTTGACATAGGTGGCAAGAGCATACAATGGAGCAAAAACAGTCTCTTCAATAAATAGTGTTGTAAAAACTGGACCCATATGTGCCAAAAGACCACCAATTTACATCATTCTCAAGAATAAACTCAAAATGGATAAAAATCTTAAATATAAGTCATGAAACAATGAAAACCCTAGAAGGAAACATAGGCATGATATCTCATGTAGCAATATTTTTTACCAATGTATGTCCTATGTCAAAGAATACAAAAGAAAAAATAGGATTTCCAGTCAAGATGGAAGCGTAGGTGGACACACTGTGCCTCTGCTCACAACAAAGAGGAAAAACAACAAGTTAAAAAGCAAAATAAGCAACCAGAACAGACAGAGAATCAAATCAAGTGGAAGTCTGACAGTCAAGAAGTTAGAGAGGACACATTCATCCAGACCGGTAAGCGGGGCAGAGCTGGGCGGAGAGTGTGCACATTAAGATGGCAGTTTGTCTGGAGAGACTCACAGCAGGCGCACCTGGCCAAAACGCGGCCTGCAAACTCAGTGAAGCCCAAGGCCGGCTCGCCTGGAGAAGCACCTGGGAACCAGCAGGGCCAAGACTGGTGGACCGGGCAGTCCCTCTTTCATGCGCAGATAGACCAGGAGAAGGAGCTGGGGAGCAGAGCAGACCGTGCGGCCCACCATCGCAACGCACCATTGCGGAGGGAAAAAAAGCCTCGGGCCACATGTTGAAAGCACATGTGGGGGTTGAGATGGCGATGGGAGTGGCTCCCTGCCTCACAGGAGAGCTTGTTGGGGGAAGTTATTGGGAGCCGACAGTAAATAGAGCAAGAACCATTGCTCCCTCCCAGGCCCCGCCCCCAAAGGAAGCGTCACAACAGGTTGCCCCGCACTGGTGAACACCTAAGGCTCCACCCCTTAAAGTAACAGGCAAGCCGAGGGAAAGAAAATGGCCCAAATGAAAGAACAGAACAGAGCTCTAGAAAAATTAAAACTAAGGGATGAGGAGATAGCCAACCTAACAGATGCATAGTTCAAAACACTGGTAATCAGGATGCTCACAAAATTGGAAGAAAGTTGGATGCAAATAAATGAACAAATGAAGGCTATGCTGAAGAAAGTGAGGGGAAATGTTCAGGGAACGAATAGGGAAGAGAAGGAAACTGGGACTCAAATCAACGGTGTGTCCAGAAGGGAAAAACAAGAATTCAAAAAATGAGGAGAGGCTTAGGAACCTCCAAGACATCTGTAAACAGCCCAACATCCGGATCATAGGGTTGCCAGAAGAAGAAGAGGAAGACCAAGAAATTGAACATTTATTTTAACAAATAATGAAGGAAAATTTCCCCAATCTGGCAAAGGAAATAGACTTCCAGGAAGTCCAGGAAGCTCAGAGAGTCCCAAAGAAGTTGGACACAAAGAGGAACACACCAAGGCACATCATAATTACATTACCCAAGATTAAAAATAAGGAGAGAATCCCAGAAGCAGCAAGAGAAAAGGAGACAGTTACCTACAAAGGAATTTCCATAAGACTGTCAGCTGATTTCTCAAAAGAGACCTTGCAGGCAAGAAGGGGCTGGAGAGAAGTATACCAAGTCATGAAAGGCAAGGACCTACATCCAAGATTACTCTATCCAGCAAAGCTTTCATTTAGAATGGAAGGACAGATAAAGTGCTTCTCAGATAAGGTCAAGTTCAAGGAGTTCATCATCACCCAGCCTTTATTACATGAAATGTTAAAGGGATTTATATAAGGCACGGAGGGATATCAACAGTGGAGTGGGAGGGGGAGAGAAGAGGAAAAAGTATAGAGAATAAGTAGCATAAGAGGTAGGTAGAAAACAGACAGGGGGAGGTTAAGAATAGTATAGGAAATATAGAAGCCAAAGAACTTATGTGTATGACCCATGGACAAAAACTAAAGGGCAGGGAATAGGGGGGATGTGGGGCAGAGGAGAATAACGGGGGGAAATGGGACAACTGTAATAGCATAATCAATAATATATATTTTAAAAAAAAGCCAAAGCACCCCCCCAAAAAAAGAGAAAATAAACAAATGGGACTACATCTAATTAAAAAGCTTCTTCACAGCTAAATAAGCCATCATCAGAATGAAAAAGGAACCCACTGTATGAAAGAACATTTTCACCGATAATATATCTGATAAGGGTTTAATTGCGAACATATACAAAAAACTAATGTAACTCAACATCAGGAAGACAAACAACTCAAATGAAAAATGGACAAAAGATGTGAATAGACACTTCTCCAAAAAGGACATACTGATGGTCCATAGATGTGTGATAAAATGCTCAACATCACCAATCATCAGAGAAATGTACATTAAAACCACAGTGAGATATCACCTCACACCTATCAGAATGGCTTCTATCAATAAATCAACAAACAACAAGTGTTGGCAAGAATGTGGAGAAAAGGGAACCCTAGTGCACTGTCAATGGGAAGGCAGTCTGGTGCATCTACTGTGGAAAACAATATGGAGTGTCTCAAAAAAATTAAAAATAAAATTTTTGACCCAATGATTTCACTTCTGGAAATATAGCATAAAGATCTCAAAACAATAATTCAAATAAATATATGCACCTCTATGTTCATAGTAGCACTACTTTCAATAACCAAGATCTGGTAACAGCCTATGTATCCATCAATAAATGAACAGATAAAAAAAATGGTGGTATACTTACATGGTGGAATACTATGCAGCAGCGAATAAAGAGAAACTTTTCATTTTGTGACAACATGGATGGACCTGGGGAATATTATCCTAAGTGATTTAAGAATATTATGCTAAGTGAAAGGCAAATTCAACATGATCTCACTGATATGTGGAATCTAATGAACACAATAAACTAATGAAAAAATAGAAACAGAATCATAGATACATGTAACACACTGAGAGCTGCTAGAGGGAAGGGGGAAGGCAGGCTGAAAGACGATGAAGGGAAAGCCAAAGAACACTCATGCTTAACACACAGACATGGACAACAATATGAGGATTCACTTAGGGAGGGGAGAGGGTGGGACTGGGTAGAATTGGGGAAAGGAAGAAAAAGTGAGAACAACTGTAATAGCATAAGCAATTTTTAAAAGAATTTTAAAAAAGACAAGTGTCACTTGTTAATACATTGGTTGATCATTAAATGTTTCCACTGCTCATCTCCAGTACCTAGCACACCTTAGGTACTCAAACGTTTAGAGAAAGAATGATTCTTTCATATGTGACTGTTTTGTTTGTCTTCCTAATCCATTTTCCCATAGATGATCAGAACTGTAAACAGACATATTCAATATTGGTTCCATTTTCTAGAAATACAATTCCCATGAAAGAAGTTTATCTTCTTATACATTATTACCTATAAGACAGAAAAAGTTAAAAGAAAAAAATCTTCCCGTTTCCATTACAGGAATTAGTTATTGCTACAGACCTATAACAAATTATGTAACATCTGAGTATCTTTTTTAAAACAACATATTTTAATCAAGGTTATAGTGTTTGATAGCAAATAAGAGATGGTGGAATATATTAATCAGCTTCTAACAGCTCCATATTTAACACTACAGATGCTGTCATGCAAGGAAGAAAAAAAAAAAAGATACCAGAAAGAAGAAAGTTCAAGTAGAATCTGAAAATAGATACAAATGACCAGGGGGTTGCTTTCTTTATTTAAACACCTCTTAGCACATTTTTAAAAAACTTATGAATGTATTTAATCCATTTTGTCAAAGTAACTTTATTTAGCTTGCTATTTACCTTTCTGTAAAAGCCTCATTACCCGTAAAAACAAAGAATGAAGTTGATTAATGTGCTCTAAGTGTGATGTTCGAGTTGCAATTTTCACATACGTAAATGGATGCTTCTGGAGTATTTTGTTTGATAATTTACAGAGTGAGCACTGTCCAAACCACTAATCAGTTCCTTTTTATGGTGACAGCTGCAGAAGATTCTTTTGGAATGCTAATTTTCATTAGTGTTTTCCCTTCCTGAGGACTAGATGATTGGCTCAGGGCTGATTTCATCATTGCAAACTAAAGTTAGAGAGCAAAGGCATTTGGACTATTCATTACTTGTCTAAGAGTCTACAGAGATAGAAAAAAATTGCAAATATGGAATTCAATTGGTGGATTTCAAATATGTAGAATAAATGTAAATAATATATATATTGAAAGTGCATGATTTTCATACACACAAAAAATTTGTTTAGGTTTTTGCTTATTAAATTTGCTTATTAAATCTGCTGATGTAAAAAGAAAAAATGTTTAAATATAGCAAAATGGCTTTGCCTATCAATTTTATACAAAATAAAGATATTCATTTAATTTATTATTTATATGATTATTCAATTTATTTATTCAAATGGTAATATTTTAATTTATTAATGCTATAAGTAATTTTCTACCTATACAAGTGCTTAATGTATTTTTGTAGATTACCATTAATCATTTTTGCTTTTCAATTAAATTGTTTGTTAAAAATACAAAAATTGCTCACGTTGATTGAATGCTTCTCAGATGCTGGGGGGGAAGAGCTACACAATTATTATTCCATATAAAGAAGAAAAACTGGAGAACAGAATTTTGGAGGCACTTGCACAGTGTTATTCAACTGAGCCAGATTTGAAGCCAAAGAGGCTGGATGCAGAGCCCGGAATCATTATCAGGTATTAATATTAAATTCATAGAAAGATGGCATGCAATACCTTTTCCTATCATGTATGAAGAATAAAGCTTAAATCTAGATTCTTAATTTTCTGCTAACCCACATTTTATAGAATTGCTTGTATTTCTCACAGTAACTCCCACTTTGCCCGAATAGCAGTATTAGTTTTTGTTAATTTTGAATTTTCATGCTTGGATGATTGTATTAATGTTTATGCTGGGGTAATTGTTAAGTCCCCAATCCAAAGGTTTAATATATTAATGTTCTGCCACTGTGCATAGCTATAAAGAGATGAGTTATTCTACCTTAGAAATTATTTTTGTACAAATGAAATATACTATATTGTAAGGAAAATTCTGGTATATATAAGACTTTTATATATTTTCTTTCCTTTTTTGGAGATGGAGTAAAAAATGTTTTTCATATTAAAATAGTCAACCTTAAAGTCTCAATCTTGATTATTCCAGAGATAAAGTATTAACATATATAAAGCTAAATATAAAATTTTGCAATATTGTTAATTTTCAGTCTTGTTTCTTATTTTTTTCCTTAGTCAATCCAATTCCGCAATTTTAACATCTCCAGAGAATGCTAACCTATAAAAATGAGTGGTCTTTAGCAAAAAATAAATTATATAAATCACAACTCTTTCCCAGCAAGCTATTATCTGCTTTTTTTTTTTTTTTTTACTATCCTTTTCCTTTCAGCTTTTCCTCTAACAACTAGGAAAGTCTAAAACTATCTCCATTTCTTCACCATCCATTCTCTTCTTAACTGTCTGCCTCATGATTGCTCCTTTTGTCGGTCTTCTGAAATGGCTCTGAGAAGGACTGTCAAGCTTTCACTCCCCTTGGTGTCCATGCCACTATATTATCATCTTTCTGTGAGTATTCATAATCCCTCTCTTGACTGAAACACAAATTATTTAAAAGGCCCATACTTGCAATGGTAATAGAATATACAGAGCAGATTGTAATTTGTGGCTCATTGTGGTGAATATGAGAGTATCATTAGCTATGTAGCCCCAAAAGGAGCACATAATAAAAGATACTACCTGTAAAAATGAGAAATATATATAGAAAAATACTGTTTCTAAGATTGAAGGAGCTATAATTAAAAACAGAAGGTAGACAGTGAAATTCCAACTTGTATCTTTTGTTGCAAGAAAACTATTGATTTTTCAAAAGTCCTTAAGCAAACTTCACGAGAGGAGATCTTATTCTCATTGTTACCTCTATTCATTTGTGCAAAATATATCCTACTTCCTAAGTATGACAATTTATTTTAAGAAAATATGGGAAGAAAAGGAGATTAATGAATTGTGATACCTTTCTACAAATACCAATAGAAAGTATAAATGTTTCCCAATAAACCTGTTAGGATATTTAAACATTGATGATTCTTTAGTTTAATTATTCCCTTGAGAATTACCTTTCAAGGAGTTATGGTCATTATTTGAGTATTTTTTTTAAATTTAATCTTTATTGTATTTTTCCATTAACATTTAGTCCCCTCACACCCTCTTGACACTAGCAATCACCACACCGTTGTCCATGTCCGTGAGTCCTTTTTCCTTTCTGCTCAATTCCCTCCACTACCTGCCATCTGTTCTCCATCTATGAGTCTGTCCCTGTTTTCTTTGTTAGTTCACTTTGTTTACTATATTCCTCAAAAGAGTGAAATCACATGGTATTTGCCTTTCTCTGACTGGCTTATTTCACTTAGGGTAATGTTCTCCAGGTCCATCCTTACTGTATCAAAGGATAAAACATATTTATGGATGGGTAGCATTCCATTGTGTTAATGCCCCATAGTTGTTTTATCCACCCATCTACTGATGGGCACTTAATCTGCTTTCGTATCTTGGTGATTGTAAATAATGCTGCAATGAATATAGGGGTGTTTATGTTCTTTTCAATTAGTATTTAGGTTTCCTTTGGATATATTCCCAGAAGTGGAATTGCTAGCTCAAAAGGCAGGTCCATTTTTAAATTTTTGAAGTCTCTCTATGCTGCTTTCCACAGTGGCTGCACTAATATACATTCCCACCAACAGTGCAAAGGTTCCCCTTTCTCCACATCCTCAGCAACACTTACTGTTTGTTAATTTACTGATGACAGTCATTCTGACAAGTATAAGATGATATCTCATTGCAGTTTTAATTTTAATTTCTCTGATGATTAGTGACATTGAGCATTGTTTCATATGTTTATTGGCTATCCATATGTCCTCCTTGGAGAAGTGTCCATTCAGGTCCTTCATCCATTTTTTAATTAGATTGTTTGGTTTTTGGTGTTGAGTTTTGTAATTTATTTATAAATTTTGGATATTCACCCCTTATCAGCTACATTGGTGAATATGTTCTCCCATTCTGTGGGCTTTTTATTTTGATAGCGATTTCTTTTGCTGTGCAAAAATTTTGTATTTTGATGCAGTTTGATTTGTTTATTTTTTTTTCTTTTGCTTCCCTTGCCTGGGGAGATATATCTGATAAAATCTTGCTATAAGCAATGTCTAAGATTTTCCTGTCTATGTTTTCTTCTAGAATTTTTATAGTTTCAGGTCTAACATTTAAGTGTTTGATTCATTTTGAGTTATTCTCGTATGTTTGGTAATGGTGGTCTAGTTTCACTTTTCTGCACGTACCTGTCCA
Source organism: Micronycteris hirsuta (assembly GCA_004026765.1). Classification (NCBI taxonomy): domain Eukaryota; kingdom Metazoa; phylum Chordata; class Mammalia; order Chiroptera; family Phyllostomidae; genus Micronycteris; species Micronycteris hirsuta. The sequence continues at coordinate 186,415 of PVJI01001218.1, forward strand.
ATTTTCACATCATTTATTGAATAGACTATCTTTAACCCATTGTATGTACTAGCTTCCTCTGTCAAATATAACTTGATATAAAGGTGTGGGTTTATTTCTGGGATCTTTATTCTGTTCCATTTACCCATGTGTCTGCTTTTATGTCAAAGCTATGCTGTTTTGATTACCATGGTGTTAGGTAGCATGATTCCTCCAACTTCATTCTTCTTTCTCAGGATCACTACATGGGGCCTTTTATGGTTCCATATAAGTTTTAGAAATATTTGTTCTAGTTCTGTGAATTACATCATTGGAATCTTGATAGGAATTGCATTCAATCTATAGATTTCTTTGAGTAGCTTGGACATTTTAATGGTGTTAATTATTCCTATACATGAACATGGTGTGTGCTTCCACTTATTTGTATCTTCTATTTCTTTCCTCAGTCTTATAATGTTCTGAGTACAGGTCTTTTACATCCTTGGTTAGGTTTATTCCTAGGTATTTTATTCTTTTTGTAGCATTTGTGAATTGGATTGTTTACTTAATATCCTTTTCTGTTAGTTTGTTATTGGCATGTAAAAATGAAACTGAATTCTGGATATTAATTTTGTGTCCTGCTACTTTGTTGAATTCATTTATTAGTTCTAGTAATTTCTTGATAGAATCTTTAGGTTTCTGTGTGTACAGTATCATGACATCTACAAATAAAGGCAGCTTTACTTCTTCCTTTCCAATTTGGATGCTTTTTATTTCTTTTTCTTGTCTGATTGCTGTGGCTAGGGCTTCCAGTATGATATTGAATAAGAGAGTTGAGAGTCTTGTTCCTGACATCCCTGTCTTGTTCCCGATCTTAAGTGAAACACTTTTAGTTTTTACCCATTGAGTGTGTTGCTGGCAGTAGGTTTATCATGTATGTCCTGTATTATGTTGAGATATGATCCTTCTATTCCCACCTTGCTATGAGTTTTTATCATAAGTGGTTATTCAATTTAATCAAATGCCTTTTCTGTATCTACTGATATGATTATGTGGTTTTTATCCTTCATTTTGTTTATGTAGTATATCAAATTTTGATTTGTGAATGTTGTTCTAACTTGCATTCCTAGAATAAATTCCACTTGATCATGGTGTATGATCTTATTGATGCATTGTTGTATTCAATTTGCTAATATTTTGTTGAGGATTTTAGCATCTAATTTCATCAGGGATATTGGCCTATAATTTTCTTTCTTTGTAGTGTCTTTATCTCATTTTAGAAATAGGATAATGATGGCCTTCAAAAATGAGTTTGGGAAATTCCTTCCTTCCTTTTGAATTTTATGAAATAGTTTGAAAAGGAGAGGTGTCCATTCTCTCAGAATGTTTGGTAAAATTCTCCTATAAAGCCATTTGGTCCTGACCTTTTGTTTGTTGGAATTTTTTTTTATTATTATTACTACTTCAATATCACTAGGAGTAATCTGTCTGTTCAAATCCTCTGACTGTTCCTGATTTAGTTTTGGAAGATTGTATGTTTCTGGGAATTTATCTATTTGGTCCAGGTTGTCTAATTTGTTGGCATATAGTTATTCATATTTTCTTTCAATCCTTTGCATTTCTTTGGTGTCAGTTGATATTTCCCCTCTTTCTGATTTTATTTATTTGGATCTTTTCTCTTTTTTTCCTAAAGTGTCTGGTTAAGGGTTTTTTAACCTTGTTTATCTTTTCACAGAACCAGCTCTTAGATTCATTGATCTTTTGTATCATTTTTTAGACTCTATGTCATTTATTTCTGGTTTGATCTTTATTATTTCCTTCCTTCTCCTCACTTTGGGCTTTGTTTGTTGTTGTTGTTTTTCAAGTTCTTTTAAATGTGAAGTTAGATTATTTATTTGAGCCTTTTCTTGTTTTGGGGGGATAGGCTTGTAATACTATGAATTTCCTTCTTAAATTGCTTTCACAGTGCCCCACAGATTTTGGATTGTTGTGTCCTCATTTTCTTTTGTTTCAAGGTATCATTTGATTTTTTCCTCGATCTTGTTGTTTACCCATTCATTGTTTAATAAATGTTATTTAGCATCCATGTCTTCGCATGCTTTTCAGTGTTCTTGTGATTGATTTTTAGTTTAATAGCATTATGGTCAGAGAAGATACTTGACATGATTTCAATCTTCATAAGTTTTTTGAGACTCGTTTTGTGTCCTACCATGTGTTCTGCTAGAAAATGTTTCACATGTACTTGGAAAGTATTTATATTCTGCTTTTTGGGATTAAATTCTCTGGAGATATCAATTAAATTCATTTGACCTAGTATGTCATTTAAGACCTCTATCTCCTTCTTGATTTTCTGTCTGGAAGATTTATTCATTGAAATCAATGGGGGGTTAAAATCCCTAACTATGACTATATTTCTGTCAATCTCTCCCATTTTCTTTTTTTTTTTAAATTGAATCTTTATTTTTAAGGATTTTATTTATTTATTTTTAGACAGAAGGGAAGGGAGGGAGAAAGAGAGGGAGAGAAACATCAGTGTGTGGTTGCGTTTCACGTGACCCCCACTGGGGACCTGGCCGGCAACCCAGACATGTGCCCTGACTGGGAATCAAACCTGTGGCACTTTGGTTCGCAGCCCGCCCTCAATCCACTGAGCTACACCAGCCAGGGCTCGATCTCTCCCTTTATGTCCACCAACATTTGCTTCACATATTTAGGTGCTCCTATGTTGTGTGCATAAATGTTTATTAGGGTTACTGTATCCTCTTGTTGGATTGTTCCCTTTATCATTATGTAGTGTCCTTCATTGTCTCTTACTATGGCCTTGGTTTTAAAGTCTATTTTGTTGGAATTAAGTACTACTACCCCAGCTTTTTTTTTCCTTTCAATTTTCATGAAATAACTTTTTCCATCCTTTTGCTTTTAGACTGTGTGTATCTTTTGATACATACAGTCTAAAATATTTTCAATCTCTTGGAGGCAGCATATAGATGGGTCTTGTTTTCTTATCTATTCAGCTATCTCATATCTTTTGGTTGGTGTATTTAAGCCATTTAAATTTAAGGTGATCATTGATAGATACATATTTAGTGCCATTTTATTGTAAGACTATTTTCCTCTGTTTTTTTACTCTTTCTCTTTTTCTTAAAACGGGCTCTTTAACATTTGTTACAGTACTGGTTTGGTGTTAACAAACTACTTTAGCTTTTTCTTGTCTAGTAATCTCCTTATTTCTCCTTTGATTTTAAATGATAGCCTTGCTGGACAAAGTAGCTTTGGTTGTAGGTCCTTGCTTTTCAACACCTTGAATATTTCACATCACTCCTTTCTGGCCTGAAATGTTTCTGACGAGTGATCAGATGACAGTCTATTGTGTGCTCCCTTGTATGTAATGTAACTACCTGCTTTTCTCTTGTGGCTTTCAAGACTCTCTCCTTGTCTTTAAGCCTTGTCATTTTAATTATGATGTGTCTCAGTGGGTGTAGGTCTCTTTGGTCCCAACTTGTTTGGGGCTCTCTGAGCTTTCCGGACTTAGGTGTCTTTTTCCTTCACCAGATTAAGGAAAATTTCAGTCATTATTTCATCAAATAGTACTTGATTCTTTAACTAGCTCTCTTCACCTTCTGGTATTCCCATCATGTACAAAATGTTACTTAAGCTCTCTCTTTTCTTTTTAATTCTTTTTTCTTTTTTGCTGCTCTGCCTGGGTGTTTGTTTCTACCTTCTCTTCCAAATCACAGATTTAATCCTCTACTTCATCTAACCTACTGTTTATTCCTTCAGCGTATTATTTATTTCAGATATTGCATTCTTTATTGCTGACTGTACCTTTTTATGGTTTCTAGGTTTTTATTTTATGCTGTTGAGTATTCTGATAATACTTACTCTAAACTTTCTATCTGATAAATTGCTTGCCTTCATTTCATCTAGTTCTTCTGGAGAATTCACTTGTTCTTTCATTTGAGATCTGTTTCTTCATCTTCACATTTTGGCTGCTTCTTGGTATTTTTCTGTCAAGTTGTTAATCTAATCAGTGGTATAGCCCAAGCTATAATCAGCAGCCAGCTTAAGCACCACATGGTGGAGCACAATAATCGCTGTGGGCAGGGCTATTGCTTCTCTTCAGGCTTATGCCACATGGAGGCTAGTGATCTTCCTGAGAAAGATGTCATCTGTAGTTTAGGAAATGACTCAGCACAGGGTTCCTGCAACTGTTCCTTCAGTTTTCTCCCCAGAGCCATCAACCCTGGACTCTCCTTAAACATCTCTGCTCCACTCTGGCCTCCCTTTGCTGGAGCCCAGTGTAAGAAGCTGCTACCAAAATTTGTACTTTGGCTCTTTATGAGGCTCTCTGCATCTCCAGCTATCTCTCCCTGGAAGACAGAAACCCTGCTGCTTTTTCACAGTTTGGTTGTTATTTGGGTTCTTTATCAACTCTTTAGGCTGGGGAGCCCACCTTGGGGTTTAGACCACACACTTCTCAGGGGGATCCCTCTGGCTGCTAAAATATCCCTCTAGAACTTCAGCTGCCACCCAGCCAGCCTTTTCATGACTCTTCTGCACTCCTTACCAGTCTCATTGTGGTGAAGTGATTTCTTCTGTCTGTCCCTGGTTATAAGTTTTCTCTCCAGCTAGTGTTCAGTTGGTTATTCAAGATGATTTCTTTACAATTTAGTTGTAATTCCAGATTGGTGCTGGGAGGAGGTTAGTGTAACTTCCACTTACTCCTCTGCCATCTTGGATCTCAGAGCAGGCTGTCTGCAGGGACCAGTGCTGAGGCAGGGACACAGCCTCCTTAAGTGACAAATTGCTGGTGGCTCAGTGTAGACAAATCTGAGAGATAAAACCCTGGGGGGGGGATACAGTTTTGAAAAAACATAGGAATATTCTGTTCCTAACAAGATTGGCCCTCAGGAGACACTCAAATAAATTTTTTTGTTGTTGTTGTCATCAAAATGATTAAGGGACACTATTGGCACTTAGTAGAGAACGATTTGAGTGAGGCCATCTTACACAATAAAGAATTTTCCTATGTCCAACACAGTGTTTTAATGTCACATATTATTTATTTAGGTTAAAACCTTGTTTATAAATATAATTTTATCCATAAGTACAAAATGTTTTAAATCTTATATGCACTGACTTTTACAGGAATTCAAGAACTGTGTAAATTCAGAAAGGACTATGCACATTTCATTTGAAACTTTTCCAAAAGTTGTTCATGATTTCAGAAAATTACATCACCAGTGGAAATGCCACTTATGGTATCTGAGTCATTAATAATTTGCTTATACTAATGTGCATTTATTGCTGTCAGAAATATGCTATGTAAATCTGGCTCTTTTATCATATGTTGTAGTGAGTTCATATTTGTGTATTTGCATATTGAAATATCTACTGTTTTACATTTATTTCTTTTTATTTCTCCATTTGTACATTTGGGACATTGTACTGATTTTGTAAAATTAAATGTGTAATTAAAGTTTATTTTCCACTATTTTTATTGCTGAGATTCTTTAGCTCACTTTACATTTGTTAATAAAAATATTGGTGTATCTGATAAATAAATAAAATCTTTAAAAAAAAATATTGGTGTATCTGATATGGTTGACAAACAAAACATAGAGAAACTCTCTGAAATAATAATATATCAACACATTTTTTGTTCACCATTTTGAAAATGGGATGCTAACAAAGTAGGGTAATTTGAGACATGTTTGATATTTATTTGCTGTCATAAGAAGCAAAACAATATGGCAAATACTCTTACTATTTCCACCTTCATTTTATATTCAACTATAAAATTGATATGGGTTAGAAAGAATCAAATGGTTGTAAGATGGCATGATGAAAGAGTTAGAACAGTGACTATTCCTTCTGATAACAGGATTAAGTAAGAAGAACAAAAACAAGATCCAAATTAAAAATGGATGGATTTAGTAAATAAATAAAAAAGCCAAAAATACAAATTTCCCAAAGAAGTAGAAATGCATGGAGTACATTGAGGTTATATTTATAAAAGTAAAAAAAAAAAAAAAATGAAGGATACAACTTATGATGTATTCCTCAGGACCCACACATTTACTTAAAGCACAATATTTTTCTCTAGGAACAAATTGTGGTCTCCTTAAGTTAGTGGCAGTAACACATAGAACAATGTATATGCAGCTTCTAACAATACTGAAACCAGAATGTAGTGACTCAGCAAGAAATCTAGTCATCTCGTTTATTATCATGATTTATTATTCACAGAGCACAAACTCAATGCTACTTATAATGGAGAATACTTTTTAAGTTTCAGATATTTAAAAATATAAATAAAAATAAATGAAAGAAAACAAGTGTAGTGTCTGCTACTATACCACTTTTCTGTTTTTCCTAGACATTTATTATACAAAAAAGTAGACTTATACCTCTGAAGCATAAATGATTAAAACCTAGGAGTAAGGAAAATAAAATAACTAAATAAATAGAAATAATTTAGAGGAAGAACACACAAATTCTAAAGTTCCCAATCCAATTTGAGCAGTTATTCTGTAGAATATATGATCACAAATAGCAAATATCATTTGAGTCTTTTTCTTCATCCTCTCCATGTGTGTGAACACATTCGTATCTTCTTTTCAAATGCTTCAAGATCCAAACTAATATTTTTCTTACTAAGAATCTTTTGTTTTCTACAGAATCTTTGCATATTCAGCCTTAAATTACCTATTAATTATATTACAGAATCATGCAAGCACAGATATTCACATAATTGGAAAAAAGATCTATTGAATTTAGGATAACACCAGAGGATTAATAGGTTTCTTTCTTCTTGGAAATATACAATGTAACAAGGTTTTGGAATCTACATGGATAATTTCTAAATATTTAAAGAAGTAGTACCTCTGCTTTATTTCAACAGCACTAATAATTTAATGAGAGCTTACCGAGTGACAGGTATAGTGAAAAATGCTTTGCAGACATTTTTTCATTGAATCCTTGCAACAATGCTGAGTGATAGTTATTTTTACTACAAAGTGAATGACTAAATTGAGGCACAAGGAATCAAGAAGTTTCTAATGGTTCCAGGGAAAAAAAGTATTAATCAGGATTAAAATTATAATTCAAACCATGTTCTTAATATTTGTTCTCTGTTTCAAGAAATTATTTTAAAACTTTACTTTTAAGGAATTTTTAAAAATACAAAAATAACACAAAATATTATTGTAACAAAAATTCATATTTATATTACCACACTGGGAAACAGTATGGAGAGTCCTCAGAAAGCTAAAAATGGACCTACCATTCAAGCCAGCACCTCCACTTCTGGATTTTTATTTGAAGAAAATGAAAACACTAATTCAAAAAGACTTATTCACCCATATGTTCATTGTGCCATTATTTACAATGCAGCCTCTAACAATACTGAACACCTTTCCTCTCCAAGTGTTGGGAACCTCCTTGCCTGGTTTCAGAAGCTGTAACCCCGCATGGCTAAGGCTGAGTGAAAGACCTCGGGACCCTAAGCCA